>JAUMHM010087336.1:0-10410 GCA_032362435.1 Melikaiella ostensackeni | reverse complement strand
ACTACTAAACCACTGTGATACCTTTATCTAAATTTTTAAAAACCTCGTTAAGAACAATATGGGCCTCGGAATGGGTCGAAAATATCATGAGAGAGTATTATTCTTTTTGTAGGAAGTTGTTTTTTTAAATTTATATTCAAATGACCTAAATTTATTTATTAAGTAACTTAAAGATATACAGGTATAATATCTTAAATTTTCATCACTGATGTGTTAATTTTTTTTTTAAAAGGAACTAGTTATCGTTACCGTTACGTCACGAAAAAAGTAACTAGTTACCATTACCGATTCAAAATGTAACATTTTCTTAGTTGCATTCCCCGAAAAAAGTAACTATCGTTACTTTTTTAGATATTTTCGTATTCTATAAATATATATCCAAATTTAATTTTTACAAAACTTTATTCATAACTTTTGAGTGATACTTGTTACGCTTTTTAATGAAAGTCGTGGGTGAGCCATGACCCACATAATATTTCTAAAACAAGGAGTGTTTAAGAAAATTTTGAATTTCAGCCTGGAAGAAAAATTTCAGCTTTCCTTTTTTGGGCTGTAAATCTCTTTGGCGTTGAAAATTAATTATTTCTTTCTAAAAGTGTTTCTTTAGATTAACCTAGTTACGACTTCCAGTTCTAGAAGATTTACAGTATTCTAATTGTAAGACCAACAGAAAATGTTTGAGAAGAAGTTGAATTTTCAACAAAAATGGATACATTTTCAACCAAAACAGACATATCTTCAACAAAATACATGAATTTTCAAAAAAAAAAGAGAAACATCCAACCAAATGGTTGAATCTTCAATTAAAAATATAAATTTTTAACCAAAAATGGAATGATTAAATTTTCATTTTAAAAAATAACTGTTTAACCAAAAAAAAATGTTAACAGAATAGTTAATTTTTTAATGAAAGAGATGAATTTTCAACTCAAATAATGAATCTTCAACCAAAAAAAAACATTTTTAACAAAGTAGTTCCACTTTCAACCATAAAAGGTGAATTCTCAATGAAAAAGGTAATAGTTGAAATTTCAACCAAAAAAGATTTTCATTCAACCAAATAAAAACTTTTCATCAAAATAGTTGAATTTGCAGTCAAGACAGAAAATAATCAACCAGGTTGTTGAAGTTTCAAGCCAAAAAGACGAATTTTGAACAAAAAAGTTGATTTTCAACAAAATAATAAAATTTCTGTTTAAAAAAGTACAATTCTCAATGAAAAATGTAATATTTCATATTTCAACCAAAGAGGACGAATCTTCAAGAAAATAGTTCAATTTGAAACCGAAGAGGTAAATTTTCAACGAAAAACAGAATTTTTTACCAAAAAAAGATGAATTTTAAACAAAATACGTGCATAAATTTTCAACTAAAAAAGATCAATTTTCAACATAAAATGGAATAGTTAAATTTTTAATTGAAAAAAATTAACTTTGATAAGAAAAAGATGAATCCTCAACGAAAAATGTAATAGTGAATATTTCAACCAAAAAACAGTTTAATTTTAAATCAAAAACAGTTATATTCAACCAAAAAAAGAATTTTCAGTCAAGAGAGAAATAAAATCAACCAGATTGTTAAAATTTCAAGCCAAAAAGGCGAGTTTTCAATCAATAAGTTGATTTTCAACGAAACAATACAATTTTTATGCAAAAAGATAAATTCTCAAGAAAAAATGTAATAGATGGAATTTCAACTAAAAGAGACGAATTTTCAACAAGATCGCTTAATTTGAAGCCAAAAAGATGAATTTCTAACACAATACACTAATTTTCAGCTTCAAAAGATCAATTTTCAACAAAATTGTGCAATTTGAAACCAAAGAGATGAATTTTTAACCAAGAAGAATAATTTTTTACCAAAGAAAGACGAATTTTAAACAAAATATATGAATTTTTAACTTAAAGAAGATCAATTTTCAACCAAAATTGACATGGTTAAAGTTTCAGTTGAAAAAATTAATTTCCAACGAAAAAAGATACATTCTCAACTAAAAGTGGAATAGTTCGTATATTTCAACAAAAAAAATTAATTTTAATTCAAAAACAGTTTAATTCATTCAAAAAACTAATTTTCAACAAAACAGTTGAATAATTTTCTTTCAAAATCGTTCAATTTCGAATAAAATAATTAAATTTTCAACCAAATAATAAAACTTGTAACCCATGAAAATGAATTTTCAACTAAAATAATAAATAAAATAACTGGAAGTTGAATTTCCGGTTAAAAAATTCATTATTAACCAAAGAGAAATGAATATTTAACTCTAAAATTATTTTTTTATTTCTTTCTAAGTGTTTTTATAGATTTTAGAAAATTTTGAATCCCAGGGTGGGAGAAAAATTCCAATTTTTTTATATTGGGCTATAAATCTCTATGGCTATCTGCCGCCAAAATTTGAATAGTGAAAATGAAAAAATAGTTGGAAAAGCAATTAAATTGATTGTCTTAAAAAAGACTTGTGAATTTCATTTCGAAAGTAACTAAAAAAGTAACGATTCTTAAAGCTACTGTTACTGAAAAAAATGTAACTAGTTACCAATTCGTTACTTACAAAACTGCTGTCCAATGGAAAAACCTAGTAAGTGACATTTGCCATAGAATTATTTTCTCATGTACATGTATCGGAAAATAGTCTTTATGGCAAATGTCACTGTACTAGGTTTTTCTGTTGGACAGCAGAAAAGTCATTTCGTTACCACAATTGTTACCAAAAAAGTAACTAGTTACAGCAACTAGTTAAAGGGAACTAGTTACTTCTCATTACTGATTTTTATTTAAAGTATTGTAAATCTGATCTGGTAGGTTTGATAAAAAAAAATGAGATCGGGGAAAATGGCGCATCCATGAGGGTAGAATTTTCTTTATCCTTAACAAAGGACCCTTGCAACTTTGTTTGGATCGAATTCACACAGCTGTTGAGTTTCTTCGATCGAATAGAATTTATACTGAGTCGCAGTTGCGTGGCTGGAACAAGTCCATCGGGTGAATGTACTTCATTGAACTTACCTGTGTCATACTTTCGTTGTAACATGAAAACAAGTATGTAGCACAAAGTCTAGATAAGTGTATCGTAAAAATAAAAATAAATGTTTATCTGTTTTCGAGATATATGAAAATTCAGCAAATATTCATAATTCAAGATAAATAAGCTAGAAAATTTCCCAGCCTGAACTTAAAACTGGAATTACGATAACACCATTTTTGTACTGAGTTAACTAACGAATTTACTGGAATATTTAAAATAATATTTCTATTATTAATACCGTAAAGCGAAGCTAAGCGGGACAAAAAACGGAGAAAGCGGGACACATGAAATTTTTAATTTCGCGAATTTTATTGCATTTTCTGGTTGAAAACCGGGTGGAGGCCCTGCAGGATAACGTGGGGCACACGAAATCTTCGCATTTTATGACTTGCTATTTATTTCTTTGAACGAGAAGGGGGTATCCCGCTTTACCCTACATGTCCCGCTTAAAACCGTGTTATGGTACCAAAAATAATTTTCATTTTATTGAATGTGTGGGTTTTAATAGATGTAAGCAATATTATACACGGAAGTTACGATTGTATGTTGTGTAATTAAAAAAAGTAAATACTTATTATTTTTCAGTTTAATATGGCAAAACGTTATATGAGCAGCAAACGAAGTGTTCATCATTCTAGAGCGACAGCATCTTTGGATGAGGAAAGAGACAGTGACAGTGATGATAGCGACGATGAATCAGACAGGGTAGGTCAAACAGTCAAGAAAATGAAAAATTCAAGTTATCACAATGTTAGCAACTTAAAAACACAATTACTTATTATTTATGTCTTGATAAATATATCTTTGAACGATTTTTTAATTCGAATTTTCTGCAGACTTCAAAAATTTCAACTCTCAAAAGACATCCATTTATAAGTCTCGCATGAGCAGATAAAACAAAATTAATTGAATTTAATTAATTAATGAATTAATTGAAATTAAAACAAAATTAATTGGCAATATAGCAGGGATCATAGTAATTCAGCAGTTAATTGTAGGGAAAATAGGGGAATTTTTCTCCGAAAAAAGGGGAAATTTTGTTTCTTTTAAAAATAACAGCGTAAGGAACAAAAAATAATAAAATGAATGCCACACTTGGTGATATTATAGAATCATGGCTTTTCTCAATTTCATCCTTTTAGTCGCAACGTTTATTTAAATGTCTTTAATTTATCATCAAAAATAAGAATCAGTAGGGGAAACAAGAAAATTATCATATTTTACCTATAGTTTACTAGAAATGTCATTTTTTATAGGTAGCGAATTACTTTCAAATGGAAAATAATAAATTTTTTAAATTTAGCCTATCAAAAATTATCACAGAGTGGCTGCTAAAATGCAATAAAAAACTTTCCGATCATTGAAGAATTTCAAATTGTAAATCTTAAAAATTCAACTAAATATACCAACAAAAGTTAAAAATGACATTTTAAATGTTAAAAACTTTCTGAATAGAACGATTCTAAACTTCGTTTAAAACTGAACACTTTTTAAATTAGAATTGTGAAAGTAAAACTTTTCTTATACTGAAATTCTTTAAAGTTGAATTTTTTTTTACTTTAAATCGTTTAAAATTAATCGTTGCCAAATCGTGATGTATACTCTTCAAAATTCAAAGTTACAGATGAAAATTTTAGAAAACGATACAACTGAAATGGTGAAATACAAAATTTTAGCACTGGCAAATTTCAAAAATTCGCAATTATTAAAGAAATCATCAACTAGTTGTACTTTTAATTTGAAATGGTTCAATTCTGAACAATTTCAAGCCATATAATTTTGAACGCTTCAATTTTAAAAACTTAATTCAAAATTTCTATTCTAATTGAAAGATTAATTTTTTGAAGTATTCAATTAGAAATTGTTCAATTTAAGACGTTTTGAATTTGTCAGTGTCGTTTGATTATGAATCTATACGAATTTGAAGTTATTTGGAATTATTTGAAAATACTGATTCTTGTTTTTGATGATAAATTAAAGGTATTTCAGTAAAAATCGCAACTACAAGTATGATATCGAGAAAAGCCATGATTCTATTGTATTACCTGACACTTTTATAAGAACAAAAGTATCTTGAAAAAGTGTGAGACGTTTTTTCTCTCTTTCGCGACACTGATGATTCAATCATGTCCGATTTTCATTTTTCTATTTTTTGATAGTGAATTGAACTTTATTGTTTGTTTAAAAATATGAAGATAAAAAGAAATATGCATATCCTAGATAATTCTATTCAGAATGGCAAGAAATATAAAACTTTTGAAAGCCCAAAAAATATTTTAAAATATATATTTTTTCACATTACATCGGATCTTGCCGATTATATAAAAATAATCATAAAAAGGTATAAAATTACAAATGAAAAGTGGGACCTTTCTACCAGTTTTGGGGTTTCAGAGTCACAATTAATAAAATGGTTTCACACTTTATATAATTTTCTAAATTTCAAAAATGTTTCATATAATATGGTAAATGCTTATAATTTTGTGTTTAAAATTTTTTTTATCAAAAATCATACATATTCATTGTTTAAAGATGCACAAGTATAGATTGTGGCGCGGATTTTTGAATATCATAGGTTCCCATTTTAAAAAATTAATCGCAGCTTCAAAAAAAAAATGGAAAAAATGTCAAAATTTCTAAAATATAGGAATTATAGGGGATTTTGAGAATAATGGGAGAAAGATAGAGGAAAAGGGGAATAGGGGACTGACTGTGTTGCCTGGTATAAGTACTAAAAAAATGAAATAACTGGCGAAATTTATAATGAGAGAACTTATATTAAAAATTAGTTTTGAAATTCTAAATCAGAATCCGGATCGAAATAATCAATTCAAACTAAAAATGAAATGTGTTGCTTCAATCTGAGTATTAACAAAATAATGAAATGAGAATGCTTTTCCACCCCATTTAATGATTCAATAAATTGAATAATTTATGTAGGTTGATTTAGATCAATATATTCAGATTATTCCATTTTTCAAAATAGAAAAAGGTAATAATCCAAAACAATAACACATTTCTAAAAAATTGCTAACTTCATCAAATTTGTAGTATTAATAGCTTTGTTATCTTCTCTCTTTATAAACAGCAATTTCATGAACTCATTTTTTTTTCATTTTTCTCATGATACACAATTTTAACATCATCCCAATTAAAGTCGTGTCCATGTGTGAGTCTATGTTCTTTAAGGACCGAGTAATATCTCGCACTTCTATGAAAATTATTTTTATGTTCATCTTTTTTTGTTCTAAGTGACCTCCTTGTTTGCCCTATATAAACAGCATCACATTTTAAGCATTTAAATTTGTAAATTAGACATTTTTTTCCAGTTTCTCATATTTGTCTTTTCCCAATTTTACAATTAAGTTGCTTTTGAATGGAACTCTATGAGTCGTATGTAAGCGCAATTTTCCTAACATTGATTTCAAGATACTTGAGATTTTTACAAAACAAGGTAGGACAGCCGTATTGAATCTATTGTAATCTTGTACATTGTTTTTGTTCTGATTATTGCCTTGACCCTCAATTTGAACAATTCTGTTATGCATGAGTTTGTCGATAAAATTAATAGGATAATGGTTCAGAAAAAGAATCTGCATAATTCAACATTCTTATTTTTATGGAATTTTGGATGAGATAATTTAAGAGCTCTATAAATTAAACTCTTTGCAACTCCTATTTTGTTTTGAATGGAATGATTAAAATTAAAAATTAGTGTCCTTCCTGAACAAATAATTTTTCTGTGCCAATCAGTAATAATATAATTTTCATAAGTTTTTATTTAGGTCAAATCAAGAAAATGCAATCTACTTTCTGTTTCAATTTCATTAGTAAACTGTAATCTTGGAAGTATACTATTAAATACATTAAGTAGGGTGTCTACATTTTGTGTATGTAAAGAAAGTGCAGAATCATCTACGTATCTTGCATAAAAGTCCAATTCAAAATTAATTTTTTTAAAAACTTCATTTTCGAAATCTTCCATCACAATTTCAGCAAAAATTGGAGATAAGACTGAGCCTATCGGAGTTCCAAATTTTTGTTTATAGAAAGTACCATTGAATTTAAAATAAACAGACATGAAAACATTTTCAATAGCATCAAGAAATTGTTTTTTCGCAACCTTAGTATGAAGTATGATCATATACCATCTACTTTCAATTGTAAGTTTATCAGTTTAACTATTTCATATGGAATGTTAGGGAACATGGCTATTACGTCAAAGGAGACAAAAATGTCATTAATTGGTATTTTAACACTTTCAATTATTTTTAGAAAGGCAGCACTGTTTTTAATTGATCTTGCTGAAAGGGTAACTGATTCTTTGATAATTTTACTAAGAAGTTCTAATTTTCTCGTGGGTGAACCTGTTGTCAAAATAACCGGTCGCAAAGGAAATTCTGTTTTATGAGCTTTGACCAGGCCATAGGCCCGAAATAGATTTGTGTGAAGTGTGTCAATGTCACATCTTTTGATATTGTTTTCCAAACATTTTTGAAGCCTTAATCTCTTTAGAATTTCAAACAAAATAAGAGTTATAAGGAATTTAATTGACAGAGCTTTTGAATTATCTCATCCAAAATTCCATGAAAAGAATATTGAATTATGAAAACAGATTCCTTCTCTCAACCACTATCTTATTACTTTTATTGACAAACTTATGCATAATAGAACTGTTCAAATTGAGAGTAAAGGCAATAATCAGAACAAAAGCAATTTACAAGATTACAAGAGATTCAATACGGTTGTTGTGAGGGAGGATGGGGAATAGTGGGACATGGGAAATAGCAGGACACGTCATTTTCCGCCATCTATGTATGAGCTAAACACAATAAAAAAGCTGGTATAGTCTTGTCTCTGATTATGCCCACTTTTCATCGGAAATAGTGGCGTCAACATTTATTGTTAGTGTTTATGCATCAGTTGATTGACTGATTGCTCAAAAATTTTATTCAGCGTAAGTATTTTCGCTATTTTCACAACATTGTGGATGGAAAAATAGGTAAATATGTGCATAATTATCGTTTGCTCTTGACATTGCATCTCACAAAAAGATTTCCGCATGAACATGCAGTGTCATTCATAGGTTATGTTGAATTGTAAGCATAGTGTTTTGGGTATTGCGGGACATTTTTTTGGGGAATAGTGAGACATCATTTTTGACAATTCTGAAGTGAATATCGCATTCTTATACATATTTTTCGTTGTTCATGCTGAATAAATTGAATATAAATATTTATAGAATTAATTATTCAAAGAACATTGTCATTACGAATGAACCGAAACTCGTGCAATCGAGCTGTTCACTTGAAATGCGCGAATATATAGTAACTGCCAGTTATTTCACATGCAGCAATTATCATTCCTATTAGTTATCGCTCCATTTTTTCATTTCTTTTTTATCAAAATTACAATACTACTCATTACGAATCATGCAATAAACATTTTACACTCATATTTTGCATTTTTGCTCATGTACCACTATTCCCCAACTTTTTTCATAGAATGCCGAAAACTAATGTTTTCGAAAAACATAAAGTTTCTCAGTTGTCCAGAATTTCAACATACTTTGACAGCAAACAGTCTGGTTTCCACACGTACTATATATATATCTTCAAAATTTGGAAAAACATCAATTTTTAAGCAAGTTATGGATTAAACTAAAAGCTTATCCCACTATTCCCCATTCTCCCCTACATTTGTCTCTAATGAGCCAGAAAATCGGTTAGTCGCGAAGTCTATTATTGATTTTTGAACTTTTTGGGCGTTCTTTTTTAGTACACAAACAAATTTTTCGTATGAAAGTAAATTCCATTTCGATCTTTAAGAAATTGTAAAGTCTTTTCGCGTATTGCCTTTCTCTCGCGATATGACTCCCCTTGTCGTCTGTCGAGTAACCTGTGTCTGGGCAGATGTGAGTCGGTGCGGAGGCATGACCATACCGACACGTGGAAATCGATATTTCAGCTACTCAGGACCTGTACCGTAACAAGCAGTTCAATTTCAATAGTTTATGCTTTATGGTATTACAAGGCGAGAACATGTGCGAGAAAAGTGCAAGTTGTGCGGCACAAATGTTACGGGATACAGAATTATTATTACTTTATTACTGAACAGTGAACAGCTGACGACAAACTCATTACTTTTACTCATTCTTACTCAACAGCGAATTCATAAATGACGAGAAAAAAAACTCAGAGAAATTTAATATGAAATACACAGTAAAGCCTGGGATATGAAACCGTTGCATATCATTCTGATCGTCAACTTAGGATCAAAATAATCCACTTTTGCGGATCCAAAATCTATTTTTATACAACTTCGTGCATATCTGTCGAGTGGCAGTTGTTATACTTTTTATTGTAATTCGTAGGTTAGTGACGACAGACGACTTAATTTTTAACCAAAACGATGAATTTTCAACCAAGAAGACGATTTTTCAATAAAATACATCAATTTTTAACCAAATATTTAAATGTTCAATTAAAGAGATGAATTTTCAACTAAAATGATAAATCTTCAACCAGAAAAAAGTGAATTTTTAAAAAAGGAGTGCAACTTTCAACCGAGTACGTAGTTACATTTTCAACCAATAAATATAGATTGTCAAATAAAGATGTAATAATTGATATTTCAACCAAAAAAGATGAATTTTTATCGAAATAGTTGAATCCTGAACCAAAATAATATGAAAATTTCACCAAAAGAGATGAATTTTCAAAACAAAAGGACGAATTTTTAACAAAGAGTTGGATTTTCACCCAAGAAAGATGTTTAGTTAATAAAGAAAAAAAGTTCCAACCCAACTAGTTGAATTTTCAACGCAGAAAGACAAATTTTCAACAAAGTACATGAATTTTCAACCAAATAGTTGAACTTTCGACTGAAACAGATTAAATTTTTAACCAAAAAGAATGTCTTTTTGAAAAAATAATAAAATTTTTAGCCAAATAATAAAAGATGAATTCTTAACAAAAGATTTAATTTTAGACTTTTCCACCAAAAAGAATTGAAGAATAAACTTTCAACTATAAATAGTTTGGATTTTTTTATTATATTTTATTGATTCAGTTAGCATTTGAGCGGAAAAACGAAAAAAAGACGAATTTTTAACAAAATACATGAATTTTCAACTAAAAAAGATAAGTTTTGAACTATAATTGGAATAGTTCAATTTTCAGTTGAAAAAAAATATAATTTTCAACAAAAAGAAAGACGAATTTTCATCAAAGTAGTTCAATTTTCACTTGAAGAGATGAATTTTCAACCAAAGAGATAAATCTTCAACTAAAACAATTAATTTTCAGCAATTTAGTGAAACTTTTAACCAAATAGTTGAATTTTCAACTAAAAAAGATGAATTCACAACGAAAAATGTAATA
>JAUMHM010087335.1:0-10410 GCA_032362435.1 Melikaiella ostensackeni | reverse complement strand
TAATAATATATTAATTAATATAAATAATAATTTAATTAATTACAATTTAACTATAAAATTATTATTTATTAATTTAAGAATAATTTTGATTTTTTATTGAATACTTAACTGATTATATTTAAGTGTCTTTAAGCACAAAAATTTTTATAAGCTTGTTAATATTCGAAGTTTATATTTTCAAGGTCAATTCGAGAAAATAATTATCAAATAGCTGAAAATAGCAATTATTGGTCATTTTTCGAGCTGGAAGAGGGATGAGACGTGATAGAACTTCCCCCTTGCCCTTTTCAGCTCGACAAATTACTATTTCAAATGTAAAAAAAATTATAAACATTTTTAATTCATGAATGAAACAAAATGTATTCGAAATATAATTATTTTAATCGTAATTATAGCAATATAGTTCAAATGGAGCAATATAGAAAAAAGGAATACTGGAAAAGGTGAGACCACGTTCCGTAATTAGAACTTAGATACAATGTTCATTTGTACTTGTTTACGAGGTATCTGACATTTTTAATGGGTTATGTACCCTAATTTTCAATAATTGTGAAATATGCGATATAAATGCAAAAAAAAACGAAAAAGCTCTTTTTCATGTATTATTCAATAAAAAATCGTAAACTGGAAAAAATCGTGATTTCAGGCAAAAATCAGATTTTTAATAAAAATTGGATTTTTTTTTTATGCGATCGAACTAAAATTTGGAGGGCTTGCTACTATTGGACAAATACAACTTTTGCTCACTATTACAATCTGTCACTTGAAATCTTTTTAAATCTTTTAAATATTTTGCAATCTTTTGAAATCTTTGTGAAATATGTATTTTGAAATCTTTTGAGGATTCAAAAAAAAAATTATTTATTTTTCGATTTGAGTAATATTTCACCTTAATTTAACGTGTATCGAATATGCTTTCACGTAAACCTTTTTCGAGTCGTAGTTGAGGACGCATACTGTATCAAGTTTCTTTTTGAACCGGGAGAAATTACGAATTTCTGCCCAGAGAACCGGGACAAACACGGGAGACAAAAATTATAACAATAATTGCCACCCTAAATCAATAGTAAAACTTAATTTTACCTAATCACAATCAAATAACTAATAATACCAGGAATCAATAATAACTGTAAAAACGACGTACAAACAATTTTAAAACGAAAAATTAAAAAATTCAACTTCGGGGGAATGACACGAAATTTTGATTTCCCCCTATACCTTGGTAACCAAAAGGGTACAAACGAAAATATTGGAAGTACAAACAGTACAAACGACATACAAACGTATGCAAAAATAAAATTGGATAAATTTGAACTTCGGGGGGCCAACTTCACACGGGTAAATCGGTGAAAGACAAATTTCACATAAAGCCAATACCTTCTCATTGAGATGAAAATGTAAAAACAGAAAATTTCATTTTGCGGTCAAACTATGCAAGATACGAAAAAAAATGAAAAAACAAAGATTTTTCAGCCAGAAAAGATTTACAAAGTCTGTTAACTTTTTTTCGACAGGACGCGTAGTTTTTGTTTCAATCGAAAAAGTCAGATTGATAATTAAAAAACTAAATTTTTTGAAAATGGCACAAGATACAATAAAACTAAAAAAGGCCTACAAATTTGTCGGGTACCATTTTTTGGTAAGAGACGTACTTTTTATTTTAATCATGAAAAATAACACTGAAAATAAAAAGTTTATTATTATTATTTAATTTTTGGATTAACGTTAAAAGAGACAATAAAATCTTTGATAAAAAAATTATTCGCCTAAATTAGGTCTACAATTTTATTATGAACAGGTTTTTAGCAGGACGCCCACTTCTCATTTTAATCGTGAAAAATAACACTAAAAATAAAATCAAAAAGTAAGTTAGATAAGTAAGTTAGTAGTAATCATACAGATATCGTCTTTTTTTCAGCTGGGATGTAAAAGTGCAAGATATTTATTCATTTTTTTAATTACACATATATCGTAGGCTAAAATTAGTGTTTTAAATAATAAAAGTAATAAGTCAAATGTATAGAAAAGACTATTTTAATCTATAGTATTATTATAAATCTTTGGTTTGTACAATATATTTGCCTTACAAAAACAAAACTTGTTCTACATCCTACAGTAATTTTGTAATTCTATTATTACCAGCCAAAACCATACATAGGCAAAATGCATCATAATTTTCCCACATTAGAAAAATGGTCAATTTTGGGAAAATCTCAAAATCAAAGATTTGGATCCAGGAGAATAAGAAGAAGATATTTAGTCGATTGAATAACAAATTCCGGGTTTTTTACTTTGGTAAAATTAATAAAATGGTGCGCGCAGTCAAATAGCTAAAAAATCTGATGTACCTATAAAAAAATCCTCGCTGTGAAAATTAAAAAAATATTTCGCAAATCACAGTTTTGGCTGACGAATATATGTGAATTCAAAAAAATATGTTTTAGAATGAAAGAATCATTTAAGAGATGCACAAGCTTGTTGCTCAATTACCGTTTGAAAGTTTAGAAAATGTCGCGTCATAATCATAATTCATGAACATGAATAAATATTTCGTGATTCCTGAGTAGTCATAAAAAATATTCATTAGTGAAGTGGAAATTTCTGCAAAGCTAAAAATACGAGATATGTCGCTTATCAGATGCAACGTCAGATTCAAAAGCAGAGAGTTCCATTTTATATTTAAAAACTTTTGATAAATATTATCATAATTAACAGATAATGGTTAGATTTTCAAAATTCAATAAGAAATGCATATGGAGCATGATTCATGGAGTTACCCTACCTAAAAAACCAAAGTTCTCCGATCGACTCAAACTTCGGCAAAGTGTAATTCTATTGGATGGAAATTTATGGAACAAAAACTTATCCAGGAAGACAAGTATTTATCGAGGGGGAGAAGGTGAAATTTTTTCTGGATGCCATCGACTTCAGCAATTTGTAACTCTTTTAATACTAATAAAAAATGAATGTTGTTTCCTTTAGGTCGAAATTCGAAAAAAATGTAATTTATTCTTGACCTTTATTTATGAAGGTTAAATATTTTTTTTAAAGAATTATTATGATAACAAGTTAACGCATGTGACGAATCTCGCACTTCTAGCTTCGCAGAAATTTCCACCCTACGGGTAGACAATTTGATGATTACTCAGCAATCACGTAATATTTGTTCGTGTCCTTGGTTCAGATATAAAGAGTATGATGTGCTTTCGATTTTATCAATTTAAACAATTTTTATGATCAGTTTACCAGATTTCGCAATGAGTCGAACGCGAGATTTCGAAGCGATGATTTTTCTGGAAAACCTTGGACTTTGAAGGCACATATTTTTTATTGAAAAAGAAGCACTAAAAATGTTTTACCTATTAAGACCTTTAATTTGAATTTTTACAAAATTCAGCGATTGAACGCTTGAAATTTCCAATATAAAATACATAGAAAAAATCACTATATGGGGTTTTAAAATAACTTCTCAGGGCTTAGGAAAATGTTACGAGAAAGTTTGAGGTGTTGTAGAGGACTTCCAACGAAGAATTCTGTGATTAATCATATGGGTTCGCTACCTCTAAAACATCCACACGGTGCCCCGGAAAGTACACCTACACCCAAAAAATTCAATTCTGCACGAAAGTTACACATTTAGTACTTTCACCTCGTTTTTTATTTCATTTAACTAATTTAATTTATATGTTCCTTTTAATTTTTTTTAAATTACTCGGCCAACTTTTAATTCCATAAATTCATGTAATGGTTCTCGGCTGATTCTTTAAAAATATTTTAAAGTGATTTTTTCAAGTCCTCTCCGAAAATACGATGATATTAAGGATAACCCGATGGACATAAACCACGAAGAATATAATTTCCAAAATTAATAGCCCAATAAGCCCAATAAGCCCAATAAGCATCACGACCAAGACTGCTTCCTTTTTTTAAAAAGTATAAAATTTTCAACTTTTTTCGTATGCATTTTAAAATTCGAATTAAATATAAATAATTCTTAATACCTTGATCTAAAATCATGTCTTTTTTATTTCAAAAAATTTTGGCCACTCAATTCTTTAGTAAGCCAAATTTTG
This sequence comes from Melikaiella ostensackeni, assembly GCA_032362435.1. Taxonomy (NCBI): domain Eukaryota; kingdom Metazoa; phylum Arthropoda; class Insecta; order Hymenoptera; family Cynipidae; genus Melikaiella; species Melikaiella ostensackeni. Next base: position 6,337 of record JAUMHM010087335.1, on the reverse strand, counting down.
AGATTTCAAACATTTCAAAAGATATAAAGGGACTTCATAAAATATTGAATAAATTTACGATCTATTAGTTTCACAAAATTTCACAAAAATTTCAGAGGAATTATTGAGGTTGCAAAATAAACTTTGTGTGTTTTAATTAAAAATGGAGCCAACACGATAGGTATGAAAAACGCTTTCTGCCAAATGGTTGGTTGAAAGTTTTGATTTATGATACTTTATATTATTTTAGAATATTTCAAAGGATTTTATAATACTTAAAATTTTTGAATAATTCAAAAGAAGTTATAAAATTTCATCAAATTTAAAGAGATCGCAAAGAATTTTCTAAGCTTTTAAAAATTTTACAAAGAATTAAAGTGACTTCTAAAGAGTTTGAAGCAGTGGCGTAACTACTGTACAGTGAAACCCCGCATTGCGGGGGGGGGGCACATCCCGCGAGGGGCCTCTTAGGCTGAGCACCAAAAAGTTATTGAAATATTGCATTTTCAACAAAATAGATGAATTCTTATCTAAATAGATGAAGTTTTAACAAAAAAAGATGAATTTTCAACCAAAAAAGCGAATTTTTTATAACATAGCTAAATTTTCAACCAAGAAGTTGAGTTTTCAATAAAAAACATGAACTTTTAACCAAATAGTTAAGTTTTCAACTAAAAACAATGAGTTTTCAACCGAAAATTGGATAGTTAAATTTGCAGTTCAAAAATTAATTTTCAACTAAAAAAAAAGTAACTTTCTACAAAATGGTTGAATCTAAAATAATTGAATTCAACTACGAAAGACGAAATTCTGACAAAATAGTTGAATTTTCAACTGAAACAGATTAATTTTCAATGAAAAAGGATGACTTTTCAACAAAATAATCAAATTTTAATCTAAATAATGAAAATTTCTAACGAAAGATAAATTTTCAACCAAAAAGATTAATTTTCTTCTGAAAAAGACGAATTTAGAACAAAATATATGAATTTCAAACCAAATGGTTGAATTTTGAACCTAAAAAGACGAAATTTTAACAAAATTTTTGAGTCCTTAACTAAAACCATACATTGCATTTTTGACCAAAAAGATTTATTTCCTACGAAAAAAAAGAATTTTCAACAAAATACATAAATTTCAAACAAATAGTTCAATTTTCAACCACGAAGATTAATTTTCTACCAAAAAATGAATTTTCAATAAAATACATGAATTTTAAATTCATAAAAATGCACTTTGAACAACAACAACAACAAAATTTCAGCAAAACAGTTAAATCTTCAACCAAAGAAATCAATTTTCAACTAAAATGATAAATCGTCAGCCAAAAAAAATGAATTGGAACAAAAGAGACGAAATTTCAACAAAATTGTTGAATCCTTAATTAAAACCAAAGAATTTTCAAACAAACGGTTACATTTTTTACCAAGAAGAATTATTTTCTGCCAAAAAGACGAATTCTCAAATAAATACATAAATTGTCAAACAAATAGTAGAATTTTCGAACAAGAAGATTCATTTTCTACCAAAAAGACAAACTTTTAACAAACTGCATAAATTTTCAATTGAATAGTTGAATTTTCCACTACAAAAAGATACACTTTCAACAAATTAGTTCCACTTTCAAATAAGTAGTTGAATTTTTAAGCAAAAAATAAAATGAATTCTCAACGAAGAATGTAATAGTTTATATTTCAACTAAAAACGATTTTAATTTTAAATCAAAAACAGTTGAATTCAACTAGGAAAGACGATTTTTCAACAAAATAGTTCAATAGATTAATTTTCTACCAAGCAGTTGCACTTTCATCTAAAATCTGTTGAATTTTCAACAAAATAATTCAATTTTTGTAACTAAATAATACAATTTCTAACCAAAAAGATGAATTTTCAACCAAAAATATAATAGAAGACTTTGCAACCAAAAAGAATTAACTTTCGAACAAAAATAGTTGGATTTTAATATTGGGTTCCATTAATTCAGTTCTCATTCAAGTTGAAAACGAAAAAAAGGGGGAAAGTGGAGAATAAGGAAGACTGAAGCCTGCGATAAGTAAATAGAAATTAATTTTTTTTTCTATTTTGTTAACTAATTTATAGACTCAAGAATAATAGTCTATATAAACATTGAAGTTCATTTGCAATACTACAAGAATATTATGTTAGAAAACTGGAAATTTTCCCTTCTAAAACTAATTCCATTTAGATTCTACGTTTAATTAATTAATAGAATTCATATGTATGTTCCTTTCCTAAATTTATAAAATATTATTAAGATATTTGGGGGGGGTGAGAGCAAATCTACGGTATCTTGCATGAGGACAGGGCGAGGGGTGAAAATTTTAGAAAAACACCATACTTGATTTGTGGATGATCCCTAAGATCTTGTTTTAAATTTTTTCGGGAAATTTTGTTCACTAATAAGCAATTTATAGCTCGGCGTTTTTTTAAAGTAGGACAATACTTTGTACTATAAGAACTGTTTTTTTGTAGAAGGGGGCCTCCTAAAAAGTTTTTCAGAAGGGCCTCCACATTTCTCGTTACGCCACTGATTTAAAGAATTTTGAAGGAATGTCACTATTAAATGGGAGCATATTTTGAAAAATTTCAAAGAATTCTATGATGATTTATGCAACTTCATAAATGAAAAAAATGCTTATATTTAAATACTTCATGAGATTTAGGAAATTTCAAAGTTTTTTGAAAGGATTTCGTCGGTTTGAAAGGTATTTCAAAAGAATTTTATGAGATTTCAAATAGTCAATACGGGTAAGTATGCTAACGGGGTTGGTGTAATAATGATAAAAATTATAACATTAAAATTATATCTCTAATTATTTTAAGGAGAAAGGATGCTGTCATTAATTATTGCTTCAACCAATTATTTCTAAAGGAACTGAGATGCTTTGAGAAAACTCAAATTCGTAATTGTGTCATCTGGAATTCGAGTTTGAAATTTTCCTACATAAAGCACCTTTTGTCGCATTTTTTAAAGAAATGAACGTAGATATATTTTTCTTGAATATCCATTGCTTTTCTTAAAATATTAGATTTTCAAAATTTTCAATGATAAATTATGATGTTTTTTACATTCTCATCATTCATGATGGAATGTCTTAGATTCACATACAGGTATATTTGGACATATCCAGTTTACGTAAATAATTGTCTTCTTCACAAACTTGGTGAATAGATCCTCCTTACATCTATACAGTTCCAACTTCAATAAATTTATTCTTACTAACTAAAATTCATTCTCAGCCATATCGTTCTATCGTCATTTATTATCGTCATTTTGACATAACAGTTTATTACCGTTAAAAAAATAAAAAATAAAAAAAATGACGAAACTGAAAAAACAATCATCAGATTTGAAAGAAAGCTTCGAAAAAATATAATCAGGCGAAGGAAAGACTAGACGAAGAACCTAAAGAGAAAGAAAGGCTATCTGAAGCGAAGAAAAGAGAAGACGAAGAAATTAAGGGGGTCAGTCCCTCAACACCGAAAGAAAAATTGATTATTTTATTCGCTTAATCGGTTGAAAAACTATCTGAAAACGTCCTGTACAATTTGTAGCTCTGAATTCTTTGTAAGATATTGCAGGCAGTGCTCGGGCGTTCCAATGGAGATGCAACAAAACAGAATTACTGCGGTGTGAATTTGACTTATTTTCAAAAATGTGTCCAAAAAAATCTCAAATTATGTCGTCCAAAAGAACCACTTTTGTTGACAGATTGCCACGAAAGGAAACAAGTTTTAGAGAAGTAACATTCCACTTGACAGTTATTATAATCTAATAAAAAAGTTTCAAAGTCATAATGTATTTGTAATGGATAACGAAGATATTGAGTAAATGAATTCAAGTTGCAGAGATTTTATGTGATTTGAAATGATAGAAGGACTTTTCTGTAAACATCTTTTTCAGGTTGATTGGTGTATGTTGTACCATGTTCGTATCACTGTGCTTGGCGCTCAATTCAAATTTTGATTTAAAAACAAATTGTGATTGAGATTGCATGTTGGTGCACTGCAATAGACATTTATAATTTATAAATATTTAATAATTATTATACTTGACAATTAGTGGTGGGTTAGAAACTAACCTAATTTAACTGTCAAAGTACACAGCTTGAACTTGGCACTAAACTAGAAGGTACGAAAATAGTGACTTAAATGGCGGTGGAGCATTCCTGTATAATATATTACTTTAATTCGACCCTACCTACAATTTTCTAGACTGTGCGAAAATCCAGAAATCGGCTTTGCGTCGCGTGTGGAGATTGAACCTGACTGGGATGAACGAGACAATGTCCGACAGTATGGTAATTCTGGACAAATTGATATTCTGAAGAAATGAGAATATATTGAATGATCGTTTAGGCATCAAATAATATTTGATATCATTAGATTTATATTTCACGAAAGGATATACACTGTAAGACGTAAAAAGTGTATTTTCACGATAAATGTACGCAACGTAACCTCACAAGGAAAAGGCCTCCTCTGCAAAATTGACTTTTTGATGAAACTATCATCAATCGATAGTGCGTCAAGAATAAATAGATACGTGTCCCGGCTTCTTTGTGAGTGGGCCCTTGTTTAAGAATTATGAGCGTTCGAAAATCACGGTCGTCACGGCTGCCTAAGATCTACCGAATCGCGCGCGGTTTCTTTCACCAAGCGCCACCGGTGCAGCGGTAAAGGGCCTGTCTAGCCACCACGCTGCCGCTGGTTCAAATCTTTTTGACGACATTTTCTTATATATTTTTTTTTATTTTTCGCATTGTAAACATGTAAAATAATCATTTTTTGATGCTCCCCTGGCGATTGAATTTTTTTTTCAAAAATAGTCAAATTATTAGAAAATAAATATCATGCAGAAATGTTGTACACATCAGAAGCAACGTGTTAAATTTTATAGCGTAAAAAGAGATATCTGCGGTTAAATTCAGGAAAAATGAGTGTGCGTATTCATTCTGCCATTTCTGAATCCGATTTCGAGCCCATTGTCACGATTCATGAAAGAGGGGAGAGAGTCGGGCCAGCTGCCCCTGTCGCCGATTCTCATGCATGATATTTATTTCCTAATAATTCATCTGTTTAAAAAAAAGGGAAATTAATCGCCAAGGAGCATCGAAAAATGATTATTTGTCATATTTACAATGCAAAAAATATAACAAAAATATTTTTTAAAATGTCGACAAAAAGATTTGAACCAGCGGCAGCGTGGTCGCTAGGCAGGCTCTTTACCGATGCACCGGCGGCACTTGGTGGAACCAACCGTGCGCGACTCGATTTACCTTTGGCAGCCGCGGCGACCGTGATTTTCAAACTCATAATTCTTAAACAAGGGCCCACTTACAAAGAAGCCGAGACACATGTCTAATTATTTTTGACGTACTCTCGATTGATGATAGTCTCATCAAAAAGTCAATGTCGCAGAGGAGGCCTTCCCTTGTCAGACCTTAGGAATAAAGTGCGAATGCTGAAAGTACTATCTATTCTATCAAAGAAAAATGAAGCTTCTGGTTATTTAATACCCATTTTTCAAATAAATAATGCCTGTTTATTTACGTATGTGAATACATTGCCATTACTACTTTGTAAAAAGAACATATTATCAATCTTTAACGAAAAATATGTTTTAAAATAAAGATAATTTGTAAAATGAACATTTTACAATATTTGGACGAAAAGTATGTATCAAAATAAAGATTGTTTTTTTGTAAGAGATGAACCATCAAAATGTAGTATAAATTTGTCGAAGTACAATGTAAAATATTATTTATTGTATAAAGTAAGCATATCAATTTCATAGTCACTTTTCTAATTGTATAAAAATTAGTTGATCTGGTAGGAAAAAAGTGATAATTTTTAAAATATAATTTCATTATCCTGCATTTAGTGCTGGCTCCAAAGATCACAAGTTTCTGGAAATAATATAGACAATTTTGCCAGCTCTTTCAGCCGTTAACCTATTCCTTTTCTTGAGACGTATATGGTTATAAGCACTGCAGCTTGTAATGTTTTGTTCTGCGAATTACAATGTTTGTGAATTTATTATGTATTTTTCAAGATAAAAATATTTTGAATATTTTAAACACTGAAATATCATCGAAATATGCATAATTAATAGGCTACAGGAGACTCACAACGATTATTCTTCTAAAGTTTTGGTTCCTTGTATTCTTTTATAAATATACAAGTAAAATATGGAATATAAGAAAATAAAACACTTTTAGTTTCTTCCAAATGTACGCCTGTGATTATTGTATGAAATCCTTCGTTATATCATCATTAAAAGAAATTTTTTGACACAGGAGCAATTCACATTAAACATTTTTACGAGAACATAGAG
>JAUMHM010087334.1:0-10410 GCA_032362435.1 Melikaiella ostensackeni | reverse complement strand
ATTTTAGTTTGTGATAATCTGAATTTCATTATTTTTATTTGCTTAATTTAAGGTGCAGGAATCATTCTTAATTTCAGATTACGTATGCTTCTTTTTGTTACATCTTAAAATAAGTTCGATTTTTAACTGAAATCAAGTATTTCTTTTTACTGTGTCGGAATGGAAACTACAGGAATATTCGAGAGTTCAATTCACGCAAGTTTTCTTGTGTTGCTACTAACACTAATTTAGCACACAGACTGTTAGTAAGTTCGGATCCTTGTATCAATTACGAAGGAAGAAATCTTTAAAAAATCTGAAATTCATGAAAAAGTACTTGTTTTTCTGCATCCATTACCAATCCCATTTTCTGGCAAGAATCTTTACGAAATTGGGAGTTTGCCTACCAAGTCAGTGTGTTATTTTCAAAAGATTTTGCATTGAGTGAATCTTAGCGTGCAGTGTTATGATTCATTCTCAAGCTATTGCGATTGAAAACCCGACTTTTTCCGAGTGAAACTGCCAACATTTGGAATTCGTTAACCTTAATTGTTTATAACCATTTAGATTGTTATAGTTTTCCAAATATTATCAAAGATATATTATTTTTAGGAATATCTGTAGCCATATTAGCGATTATAGAAAATTCAAATTTGGGAAAACCTTCAATTAATTATTCTGCCACAAGAATTGTTTATAACAATGGTTATTGTTAACTTTTCAAATATTGTTGTGCCTAGCGGTCATTCGTGCGATAGTCTGAAACATTTTCAGTGCAAGAAACATTTTTTTTCTACACGAAAGGGCCAAAATTTCGAATTTGTTTATCTTATTTGTTTATAAAAATTTGAATTGTTATATTTCACCAAATATTATCGAAGATTTATAATTTAAAAAAATACTTGCAGCCGTTCCGACGGTTGAAGGAAATGATAATTTGAAAAAACATTTTTTTAAATATTTTGCTAAAATAATTGTTCATAACAATGGTTATTGATAACTTTTCAATTATTTTTGTGATTAAATGTCAGCCCTACATTAATACGAAGCACTTTTAGCAAAAAGAAATTTTTTTACCAATAATAAGACTATTTGCCAATTACTTCATAAAATTTATTTATAACAATTAAATAGAGTGATAAACCAACTATTTGTATTCTGTGAGTCCCCAAACATTCATTTAAGACAATATAAAGCTGACCTAAGCAGTTATAAGAGCGTAAATAATTGTTATGTAAAAAATTTCAGCTTTTCCGTACTTCGAGTGAAAAAATTATTTATGAACAAATAGAGAAGACAAAAGTTCTGACCGCGAAGCTCTTCAGAATTTAATGCACTTTAATTTTTTTTTAAATTGAAAATTGGACTAAAATTGAAGTCTTTGGACATTTTTGAACGAAAAACGTACATTTCCTCCCACTGTGTGTCATACTAGAGGTGTCTTTTTTGGGGAATTACAAAAGGCGGATAAAAATGGATATTTAGTTGTTTACACTTGGCGAATTTCGCCCCATAAAGATATTGGTCTATCTCAAACTAAATTTCTTCGAATTTTGAACTTACGAGTATTTCGTTATATTCATAAGGAACTTTTGCGTTCACACCGTCAGTTTTCATATAAAACTCGAGAATGTGAAAGTGAAAACTCTCATGGAATATTGAGAGAGCCGATCTATCTCTTTTGTATAGGGTTCCTCGTAACTATGTTTTTTATAGATTAAGCCACAGTGTAAAATTCCTCATAATTACTGTAGTTATTATATTTACAATTACTTCCTTCAATTTACAGGATTATTTCACCAGTACATCACACAAAGTGGCAGTGCACTTGATCCGTGGGCTTACCAAAAAAAATCTTATTTTAAGCCTTTCGTTCATCAGCTAGCTTTCCTGGTAGGTTGTCCAGCCATTCTTTCAAAGACTCTCATTGAATGTCTACGAACAAAAAAAGTTGATCAGTTACTATCAACCAGCTCAGTATTTGGCACAATTGCACGATTTGCACAATTAACTTGGACACCCACAGATGAGCCAGATTCAGAAGATGCATTCTTAACAGACAGTCCTGAGAATCTGATAGCCAAAAATAAAATTAAAGATTGTCCTTTCATTACCGGAAATGTTGTTAATGAAGGCTTATTCATCACAGAACGTGAGTTCAATTTTGAATTGGTTTTATTCATGTGTATTATCATTTCAATTTTACAATAATAACAGAATAAATTGATGCTAATATTATTCATTATCATCATAATTTATTTTGATGAAATTTATGACAAATTGTTATTTCTTTCAGTTATGTACTCCAATCAGGTTATTTACGACACTATTAGGTTTAGCTTGGACGTAGTTCTCAACTATTTCTCGAATTATTATCTAAAACCTCGAAGTGTCTTCAAATTCACGAGTGAAGTCAAAAAATTTTATTTGAGTAAGTCCATATTCAGTACCAAAGATGAGGTAAGGATAATTTTTAGATTCTTTTACTCATAATCAATTTTCTTCAATAATTGGAAGTTACTATGATAGAATTTCGTCTTCATTTGCAATTCTTTCAATAATTCAAAAATTTAAGAATTACTTAAACTCTCCCAACTACGAAATTACTATTTGGAAATAATTTTCATTTACTATATTCTCTATCTTTCTAAATACCTTTTACAGTTTATTAGAGGAATCACTCGATTTTTATCAGACGGATTTTTCCTTTATCCGGAAATGAAGTTGGTGGAGACTTTATCAAATAAATTAAAAAGTCCGGCCTATTTCTATAATTTTGGATATGAAGGTGCTGAAAGTATTTTTAAGTCCTTTCAAAAACAAGACGAAGACGCTAAAGTAGGCCACGCTGATGAACTCGTTTATTTTTTTCCACAAAATTCAGTTCAACTTAGAGGATCAGACACAGAAACATCTAAAATAATGGTTGATTTCTGGACATCATTCGCAATTAATGGGTAAATGTTTCTATGATCAGTGTTTATCTATTTCATTGGATTATAATTATTTTCGATTCCTAACGTTCTAAAGTAAGTGTTTAATAGATTAATAAATATTTAAAAAATACATTTCTAGGAAACCGACGTCAAATCTTCTGCAGAATCCCAACATGTGGACCCCTTATGAAGATAACACAAGTTATCTTGAAATTTCTGGCAGTGAGGATAAAACTGGACCAGAAGTGACTCTGGAACACTCATACTTTCCTGAACGTATGCATTTTTGGGAGACAAACTCTAATTAGGAACAATGTTTTTTGGATATTATCATATTGTTTTCATCCATCGACAAATTCAAATTTGCAATTTTTATCATGAAATTTACTAACGAAGAATCTGTATTTGAAAAAAGTATTATTATAAACTAGACATATAGTATAGAATATTAACATTACTTAAAGACTATTGTATTTTTTTGTGATTTTTATTTCGATTTACGTAGTTTTATTTATTTTCTAGAAAACTGTTGTAAGTTTATAACAAACGTTTTCTGATAGACTTATTGTTACGTCCCGAGAGACATGACTTACTTTATATTTTATTTAATGAAAGGACGGCTCCTCGGTTTCGTATACTTGCAAAACTTTAAAGCGTTTTTCTCACACTTTGCATTTTTAAAGTCGGTGACGGCTGTAACTCAAAATCCACTGCACCAATCCTTTTGAAACTTTGTACACTCTTTCTACACATAAATTATGAGGTAACGCTGTCCAGTTTTTCATTTTCTCATCATTATTATTAATTTTACAATAACAAATTTGCTGATTTTTTAAAGCAAAGATCGATTTTTTTACTTCCAAGTGTTACCAAAAATTGAAAAATTAATAAAAAAAAGAAACTCGACAGCGTTACCTTGAGAAACTTATGAACTGATAAAAACAATTCAATTTTTTGATTTCGGATCATCCAGTAATTAATAACAGCCGTCACCGTAGAACAACTTTTTTTTCGAGGCGCCTGCAAAGATTTGCTGCCAATGGCTTATTACTTGATATTTTTCCTTGAAAATTTCATAAAATATTCTTCAAATGTTGTTTTATAATATTAAAATCGATTAAATAAACTAGCAATGTCCGTAGCGTGAAAAAAAAATCTTGAAAATATTATTTTTTTTTCATCGAATTAACCTCCCCCTGCCCCCTTAAGGCGACGGGGTCTCTCTTCGCGGAATTTAGGTTCTCCAACTCTTCCGTTCTAAGAACTTGGATATCAAGCCAAATGGAGCGCATCAGGGATACGGGACATACAGTAGTGAATGATTTCAGAGAAAAATAAATTGTCGAAAAGTTTGTTACTAAGAAGAAAGATTTGTCACAGGAAACGACCCTTAACTTGCTTGGAAGTTTACTAAAAAATTGTAAGCTTTTGATGCCACAGCCATTCTTTACAATCATTAAATTAATTATTTTGAGTCTGAGAAAAAAATTGTTTTTTGACCCGTTTCCATACGGGAGCTCGATAATTGATTCCTAAGGGCTTTAAAATAGTGACAATAAAATCAGTGAAAAAAAGAAATGACGAAAAAAGTCAGTTTCTCAACTGTGAACGGTTTTTCCATGGTGATGAATTCTGATTTAGATTTTCAACCCGTTACCATTCGGAAGCTCATCGAAAAGAATTCCAATCGAGAAAAATCAAGAAAGTTCAGATTGGAAGACGCGTTTCCATTAAAGATACTCGTATCGATACAATTTTATTAACAAGTAAGAAATTAAATTCTAGTTAAAGTTACGAAAAGGTATCCACAAGTCAAGATCCAGGAAAAAGAAAACTTAATATAAGAAAATTATGCTTCAACTAGTACCTCTGGTGAGACACAAAAGTTTTTAAAAGAAAGGAGAATTGCGACTTATGAGAAATTGAACGTGCGAAATATACGAGAATATAAGAATGAGAGAACAGGTGCATCGCGTCACCAAATTTCCGTGATCTCTCGAGTGGTATGTACTACAGAACCATCGCGCTCGCCCGCTGAGAGGTCATAAAACCATAATAGAACGGAGCTAAATTGTATTAATATCATCGCAATATGAATAAAACCCATTAACTTTCCTGATTGGAATAATAAATTACCAAAGCTAACCGATATCATTAAGACACAAATAGAATCGATTAACTTTCTGAATGAGAATAATAAACCGCCAACACTGAAACTAAATTCTATCATAGAAACAAGACAAGGTAAATTGTGAAATCAATGCCTCAAATTGAATGCAAATAAAAGCTCTTGATGCGAATTAATTATTTAATTTAAGCCTAGCTTGGAAGAAATGAATATTGAGCTCTAAAGATAAAGAAACTGACAGATATTGATTACTATTGTTTTTTCTCGATAAATAGAAATTTTTTGCAAAAATGACTGACCAAGAACCAGTACAAAAAAACCCCAAGAGAAGGGAAATAGAGAAATTAAATTTTCAAAATCAGTTTTGGAAATTATCGAGAAAGTAATGACCGATGAAATTACAGACGACCCTGAGGGTGAAAAATCACAATTAAATAGCGATCACGGTTCGAACGAAAATACCAATACACAGAATTAACTCAGATGTAAATTTCACGAAAAACAGAGCTGCGACAGAAAACCAAATTAATAATGATTCTCACTTAGAAGGAGAAAAATTTCCAATTATTTTGGGCAGTGTGAATAAATTACATGCGAGTGTGAACGAAACATCTACTATTCAAAATAGAGTGTATGACAATGTAAAAGAAACCCAGGAAAAAAATTGTGAAAATTTCATGGTAGTACACGATAGAATAGAATTTTTTGCAACGAATTCATTAGAAAAAATTGATAGGTAAGTTAGCAGCCAAAATGAAAAATGTGAGGCTCTGGGTGAATATTTGGAAGTAAACATAATACACGTAGAAAAAAAGTAGATTCTTTAACGAAAGCAACCGAAGAAATTCATGTGAATCAAGCTGAACTACTAGTCACAAATATGCAAAATAGGAAACGTTTACAGGATATCGAGGAACAACAATTTACACTTGAAACACGCGTAGATAGAAACATAGGGCCGGGGAATACAAAAACCCATTGGTTGAAAAATTATCCAGTTCCGAAATTCTCTGGTAGAAAAGGCGAATGTCCGATGATGTTTTTGCAGGAATTCAAGCTATATATAACAGCAACTGATGTTAGGAAAAACGATTTTCAGTTTGTAATCAAATCTTGTTTGGAAGGTAGAGCTAGAGAATGGTGGAATATGATCTGGAAAGATACAACTTACGACCCGCAATATTTTCGACAAAAATTCATTGAAAAATTTTGGAATGATGACATACGATTTGAAGTCGAAAAAGATTTGCAAAACGGTCATTAGTTGTCTGGGAAGCTTACTAGGTCAGAATATGCGACCAGAACGATAAAAAACGCAAAAGATCTAATTCCACCACCTTCTGAAAACGAAATAATAAAATGTTTTTCGAGACATTCTACTAAAAAAGTCCAAACGGCAGTAATTATGCGAAACATGAAAACGTGTGAGGAATTAACTGAGTTCTTGGAATCATTGGACCAAGCAGGGCCGGTAAACTACCACGAACATTACTCTTCACGGCAGAATTTCGTATACAATCAAAACTACTATGATGGACATCGTAATTTTTGTCGTAATGATGGAAATAGTTTCTGGGGTAAAATAGATATCCAAATCAAAGTTATTTACGAGAATATCAAAATCAGAGAAATTTTGAGTATGATCAGCGAAGGCCTAATTTCGAGAATTATAGACCACAAGAATCGAAATACGGGCAAAGAAATCAAAATCAATCTATTTGAAATTTTATCCGCGATTATAATGACCAGGATCGTCACAATAACAGAAATCAGAGTTATTATAATCGGGGACGATACAAGCAGAGAAACCGCGAATTTCATAATCAACAGAATCGTGATTATCACAATAATACAGACCGCGAATATCAAGGTCACGATTATGAAGATTGTCAATATGGAAACATGGAGAGCCGCGATAGAAAATACGACGCGTTCGCTGATCGACCTCAAAACTATAAACATAATCAAGGTCAGCGGTCGAATTGTCCTAATTACTCAAACACAGGCAATTCTTATAATGATAATCAAAAGCCTTTAAGTGGGACAGTAGAAAACGGAGTTTATAAACGAGATAATTTTAGTCCAAGAAATATAAGCCCTAGAAATGTGTAAAATGAAGGGGATAATGATCGAAATAAAATTGGCGAAAATAATGGGCCGAATGGTACGCCACGTAATAATCATATAATCCAACGAACGCATAATATGGAGCAGGGTTTTGAAAATGATGACTTCCCACATAGTCACGACGACTCGGAAAATGCTCGAGCCTCGATTTGGTAGAAAGTAACGCGATAGAGGCAAATCCGGAGCAAAATGATTTTAAAAAACCTCTTCCATTTGACATGCGCGGAGATTTATTGAAAAATAAAGACAATGAATTAATAAGGTTTCTAGACAAATGTCCAATTATGCAAATTAACATACAAAATATAAAAAAAAAGCTTTAATGGATACGGGAAGCGAAGTAACGTATATTTCAGAAGCATTTTACGAAAACAATATTGAGGAATTCAGAAAGTGCGAATTCTTACCTATAGTAGGGACAAATATAGTTGGTGCTACAGGAAGGAAACCTGTGAAATTGAAACGTCAAGTATATGCAAATTTTCAAATAAGCAACTGGAATGGAGCCCACGTGTTTTTGATAGTTCTCAAATTGAATAAGGAATGTATTATTGGGGTTGATGTATTGAAATGATTAAGAAGTAAGATTGATTTTGATAATACTATTGAATTAAAAGATAAAGAGGAAACGACGAAAGTTAAATTCATGAACGAAGATCCAAAACGGATAAGGTTAATATTTGACCCCGAGAATTCTCAAAAAGAGAAATATTTGAATTGTTTGGGAAAGTTTTTTTATAGCGGAGGAAACACATCCAAATGTCGTAGATGAAATAAATAATATTGAAAATGACGATAATGTTCAAAATGAATTTGCATTACATGATGATGAGATTAATGAAAAAGTAGCACAGTGCACGTTGTTCAATGTGAATGAGAAGGAAAGGTTCTACAAGCTAATCCAGCGTTATAAAAAGGTTTTTTCAAAGAAACCAGGTCGGCTTTCCGTATATGAACACGAATTAAACGATAAGAAACCATTCCTAATGCGAACGTACTCAGTACTCACGTTTGTAAGAGACAAAATAAAAAAAAAAATAGAAAAACTACTCGAACTAGGTATCATACAGTGATCAAATAGCGCTTACATTAACCCATTGGTAATTACGACGAAAAAGGATGGATCGATACGCATTTATCTGGGCGCGCATATATTAAACGAACCAATGACAAATGATTATGAATGCGCAGAGCCAACCGAGGTTCTATTTCAAAGATGTGCGGGTACCAAAAATTATGTCCACGTTAGATCTTATTAGTAGCTTTTGGCAGGTACCGTCACACCCAACTCGATGAAACACACTGCATTTCTGCATTAAGGGTAATGCTATGAATTCAAAGTCACTCCTTTCGGATATGGGATCTGCAGAAAGAAGATGGGTTCAAGAAAGTGAAAGGATTATTCTGCGAATTCGTTATCCTCACATATCCGGATTTAAGCAAACCATTCTACCTACAAACAGACGCGAGCGACGTAGCCCTGGGAGCCATTCTATATCAACTCAACAAAGAAGAAGAACATCTACCCATATCCTTTGCTAACCGAACACTAAAAGGATCAGAATTATCATATTACACAACAGAGAAGGAATTACTCGCCATCGTATGGGCCCTTATGAAATTCAGGTCTTACGTGTTAGGTGCAAAACTGATCATCCGGACTGACCATGAAGCACTAACATTTCTCAAGACTTGCAAATTGGTCAGCGGAAGGCTTAAAAGATGAATCATGGCAATCCAAGATTACTGGTTCGAAGTGGAATACCGCGAAAGGAAAAACAACATAGTCGCCGATGTTTGAAGTAGAATGACATCAAAAGAATCAGGGGATCCATTTGATTTAAATGAAGGAAAAATATTTTTGTTCGCACTAGCCAAGAGACCATCATCAGAATTACGAGATCAGTTAAAAAATTTTAAAAATGAGCAAAAAAAGGTCCCCACCCTACAACTTAGATTCAAGGATGTTGACGACGGAATTGATCTATCTAGCAACAAAAGGAGGAAAGGAACTTTGCTTGACGTAAAGCATCATCTACGATAAAATTGACGAATGCCACGAACTTTAAGCTTACCTGGGTGCACAAAGAGTATTCAAAATGATTAATGAATATTTTTACTATTCTCACTTTTCAAAAACCATAAGAAGAAGATTAGCAAGCTGTGACTCATGTCCGAAAAACAAGGTTACAAACCAAACCTGTTATACTGAAATGAGAAATTATACTTTAAAAAAACCGAAAGAAATCTTGTGAATCGACTTTTATGGACCATTTCCAGCATCCAGAGGAGGATACAAATGCATTATTTGAACGATCGATGCATTTTGTAAATTGGTGAAATTATGTCCAATCAGAAAGGCAACAGCCAAAGCTGCAGTTAAAAAAATTTTCGACAACTATGTAGCGAAATATGGAAAGCCAGGAAAAATCGTGACTGACCATGGTACACAGTTTACTGGTGGTCAATGGTTAAAAAATTCCAAGAAGAGGAAATTCAAGCAATATTCTCATCGGTCCGACATCCACAAAGCAATATAGTGGAAATGATCCACCGAGAACTGTCAAGATTCTCCAGAATATATGTCATAAAAATATTTTCTGGAAAATGAAAGGGACTGGAGAAAGATGTAAATAGATGAGAAAACAAATCTAAAAAAAAAGATTTACAATAATTTAAAGAATTTAAGAATTGCATTGACTTGAAATAGGATAACTTAACATGTATAGAAGAAGAATATGTGAAGAAGATCAGTCGTTAGCTTAGTAAGAAATAGAAAATAAGCAAAATTATTGAAACCAAACAGTAATGAAAAGAGACTGTAAAAAAAGAAAAACAATGATCAAAAGACAAAAGAGAAATAAAATAAGTAAAACAGATACAAAAAAAAGTAATAATAGATATAAACAAACAGAAATAAGAAGCAGTAATATAAAAAAGGATGAAAGAAGAATAAAAAATAACAAAAATAAAAAAATATTGCCCTACTGAAATTAAGAAAGAAAATAAATCTACTATCGGCGAGAAAATTCGAGTCCTCTGGCTTTGATATTAAAAACGTAAGTGAAGAAAAAATGGTAGCTCAATGAATGAAGGATCATTTTAAAGGTCAAAATGTTGTACGTTAGTGAGCAAAAAAGCAATATGCCAAAAGAATTTTTACAGCTGACAGACCTGAAAATCTGACAAAAACTAAGGAAATTTGACAGCTTTTAACGACAGTGAACTTTGGAGCATAGT
>JAUMHM010087332.1:0-10411 GCA_032362435.1 Melikaiella ostensackeni | reverse complement strand
AGTGTTGAAAATGTGTATACAAAATTTATAACATTGAATTCCAGATTACGTTGCAAGTGCTTTTCCAACCATGACCGAGATGGAAGTTATTAACCTCGTTAAACAGAAGGCCAAACAACAATGTAACAATGCGCAACCGAGAAAAAGAAATCCCGAAAAAGATAGAATTTCAAGAGAAAATAGAGCGAAAAGGCAAAAAATGGAAGCTCTGAAATAAGCACTTTCTTGTATAAATTCAATAATAATATGGTTTCTAATCAAAAATTTTTATTTGAAATAACTGTCATTATTGGTCAATGTAACCCTTAAAAATGTTTCACTACGGTACACTATTTCCACTATGCATCACTATTCGCACTATACATCACTATTCGCACTAGGCATCACTATTCGCACTACATTGCACTATTCTCACTACCCTGCACTATTCACGAAATAACTACTGGGTAGTGTAACGAGTAGTGTATAAGAAGTGTTTAGAAGTGGGATTTTCGTAAGGGTACTCCGGGCTACGACGACATTAACCTAAATATAGACGATCTTGACGATCTCCCGAACTATCTTCTCTCAGAGAGTACCCCAAAAGCTTCCGAAGGTTTGGAACTTCAGGTATTCCCGTTGAGGGCAGAACCGGATCCCCCTGAAGAGGAGACCTACGAACCAGAATTTCCCGGTTTCAACCGTACTTCCATGACAACCAGATATTCAGTGGTCACTTTGGATATTTCCGAATGCGAAGATATTCTGAATATCGCGCAACGCAAGATTATCGATCGCCGAAGTGTCGCCACTGCTCAGTCGCCAGCAGCCGGCATCATCGAACAAGGATTCGACCAACAACGATCGGTGTTGCGCAATCTATTCTCCGAGTCGCCTTCATACGACGGGCCTCGCAATCAAGGGAACTGTTTCAGCGTCAACTCGATTCTGCTCTAGTGAGCCTTTCGCGATCGACACCCCGTGTGAGATCTGTGATTGTACGGACCAAACGGAAAGGACACTTCTCTGCTACATCCCTAACAGAAAGAAGAGAAGAAGGAAGTGAGACCTACTGCTGCAGGAGTTTTACATCTAATAGAAGTAGGGCTCAACAACAAATTAAAGCTTAACTGCCCTCTTCAGGGTTAAACCTCAAACAAAACCAATCGGTCATTTACAGGATCAGCAAATGGATTTTACGAGGAATTTTCTGGAGTTCTGAAAAACATCATTTTCTAGACCCCTCAATCAAAAACATCATCCTCTACCTATTTATTTCCACACATTCCTTGGTGCCTTATAAAATATAATAATTACATAATTTATTTCACTCATAATGTCTAACTTACTTACATAACTTATTACCTAGTTTAATGTCAAATATAATAATTAAATTCGCGTCCAAAAACAAAATGGCTGATGAATAATTCAAAACTTGCGTAGAGCATAATAAGTGCATGACTAACTTTACTTATTACTTATTATTTTACTTACATATTACTATTTGCGAAACTTATTACATTTTGAAAGTTTAATGAATCAAATAAGTACCTAGCTTATTTACACAACTTATTACCCATTTGTATTACTATTGAATATAATACTTAGACTTGCGTCACAAGACAAAATGACTGATGAATATTTTTAAAGTTGAGTACAACAAAATAAGTAAACAACTTATTCTACCTATTATTTTACTTACATACGAGAACATATTTTCAAAATTATTATTAAATAAAACAATTAAATTTGCGTCGCAAAACATAATGGCGGATGAAACTTCCAAAAGTTAAGCACAACAAAATAAGTAGAGAACAACTCTGAAGTCCTGCTCGTGAGACTCTGGAGGGATTCTCTGGAGTTCCTGTAGGGATGTGAGTCCATGAAACGTTTCATTAAAACATTGAAAGTTCCATGAAACAATAAAACGTTTCATACGAAAGTTTCTGAAACGTTTGAAAGTTTCACAAACACGTCTGCGCTTGCGCACTCATGTCAGGTTGAGGTTGGGTCATTTAATGGCGTTTTTCAGTCCAATAGTCGTGTTGAAACTTGAAAGCTTCATACGAACAAATTCAAATACGAACAAATACGAGTTCAGGTTTGACTACCGAGTTACCGGGTAAGATTTTAGAAATGGTTCGGCACAAGCACGGTGTGCACAAGTACTTCACGCAGCACTTTAGTGTAGGACGTATTGTAAAAGTGAAATGCAATTTTTGCGCATGGGCGAATCGAAGAAATACGACGAGAATGATTCTTCATATAAAAGATTCATGCAAAAAGTGCCCAACAGTAGTTAAACAAGAAATGAGTACGGAAACGTGTACTCCTAATCCTGAACTAGCTGATCTGGATGATCCGGCTAATGAAGAAAACATAGATATTATTGGTGATGATAATATTGATAATAAGCTTGAAGCTAATGACAAGATTTCAGATCCGTTGATTCTCAACACTGAAAATCCTAATCCTAATAATCATGGATCCAAACAAAAAGTCAATGATTTAATAGACAAATACATCTGCTGGGAAATTCCAGAGGCACTACAGGTTAGTTTATTTATATTTATCAAGTATGTATAAATAAATATTTCAAACGTTCTCAAAACTAAAAGGCATCGTTAGAGTGCCAAAAAAAGTGAGCTTTTGAATTTTGCAAAACGCTACCCCCTAAATTTCTTTGTTTTATTGGAAAATACTGCTATAATTTTTCTTTTATTCTTAAAAACTTGTTTAGAGGTTGCGCTAGGCCGTTTTAGGTCTGAAAATAAATTTTCAGTTAAAAATTTTTTTAAATACAAATTTAAGGCTAAAAAATTCTTTCACCTCTAGAAAGTATGTGCAATTTATTGAGGAATAACCCCTAAAATTTACAAAACAAAAAAAAACAAATTTTGAAGATACTGTCGGTCCTAGAATACGAAAATTTCTAATTTCATTACAATTAATGGTCTAAAATGGCCCCCAAACATTTTTTTCCGTGGAATAGGGTCGACAGGGATAAGTGTGATAACGAGAAGATTTGGAATGGAAATCAAATGAGTTATTAACTTTTTTTTACTATACAATGATTATATCTCTTATTGTTTGTAGGGAAAAGGTAGCTGTCATAAGTTATTGTTTTAATCAATTATTTTTAAAGAAACTGAGATGCTTTTAGAAAACTAAAATTTGTAATTGTGTCACCTGATCTTTTGATTTAATTTTTTTCTTACATAAGGAATCTTTTGTTGATTTTTTTTCTAGAAACGAAGGAGGATGTTATATTTTCGTGAAATATCCGTTGTTTTTTCAAAAATATTACTTTTTAAAATTTTCAATGATAAATTACGACACGGTAATTAAAAATTATACTAAGGGGTAAGTGTTATACCTGTTCTTTGTTTTTATGTCTCAAATAAAAGAAAATTTATAGCAGTATTTTTTCACCAAAACAAAGAAATTTAGGGGGTAGCGTTTGCAAAATTCAAAAACTCACCTTTTTTGGGCACCCAGGCATCGTGCTAAAATATTTAAAAAAATTTTTTAATATTAATACGATATTCGGAAAAACTAATCATTCAGAATTGTTCAGAAAATTATGTAGATATGTATAAAACTTTAAAGTATATAGAAACTAATGCTTGATACAAAGTTTCTTTTATATTTCAATTTTTGATTGTAATAAAATATAAATTAAAAAATTGTTTGGGGTTTTTTCAGTTGGAACTGCATGCTCTTTTAGCAAGAGCAATCTATTGTTCCAGTTCTCCCCTTTCGCTTGTGGAAAATGAACACTGGATAGCTTTTCTTCCTAACTGAAGCCAACATTTAAACTTCCTTCACGATACATTCTCTCGAACCGGCTACTAGACGCTGAATTTCTAAATGTAAAACAAGACGTGGATCAAAGAATTACAGATGCACCCTGTTTGGGTTTACAGATGGATGGTTGGTCAAATATTCATCGGACAGCCATCGTAAACGTTGCAAAGACCACACCAGAACCAATTTTTGTTGAAACAATTCCCACGGGAGCAGATCACCACACCGGACGGCACATTGCTGATATGATGATTGCGATTATAGTTAAAGTTGGTCCTCTTAAAGTTATCGGTATTGTGACTGATAATGCTTCGGCAATGAAGTAAGCATGGAAACTAGTTCAAGAAGAATATCCGCATATTACTGCATAGGGCTATTTGTTGCACGGTATTCATCTTTTCTTTGAAGACATCTGCTTGGAAGCAACCTGCATCGTTGAAATAAAGAAGTCCTCCGTTTCTGTTGTGAATGAGGTAAGAGGAAGTCAAATCCTCCGAGCAGTTTTCGTCGAAGAGCAACGATCGGCAAGAGATGCACAGAAAGAAACAGGTACTTTAATATTGTTTTACTACAATAACTCTATTATAAATCATATAAATTTCATATTTTAACGAAGATATGTGCGCTTCATATTTGCACGATGCTGTGGTAAGCAATCAGCATTGCATATGCAAGGAAAGACAAGATTTGGGACCATATTTATTTGCATGAGGAGTGTTCTATGCAACAGAGTTCCCCTTCGAGAGTTGTGCGTATATCCTAGAGCGGAAACAATTATGAGCGCAGAAACAAAAAAGGTTCTACTGGATTATAATTTCTGGAATAATCTTGAGGAAATAATTAAGTTCCTGAAACCACTGGTGTCGTGGCTTCACAAAATAGAGAGTGACGAATCTCAGATGAGTTCAGCGCGCACAGAATTTGCAGAAATAAAAAGTCATTTCCTTGATTCGTTGTCCAAATCAATCTTACTTCGAGATGAAGAAGCTGCTATACTCGGAATCCTCGACGATAGGTATAACTTCTGTATCAAGCCGATACATTATGCTGTCAATTTGTTAGATTCAGCAGAGCTAGGAAAATACCTTACTGACGAAAAGCTAGTTGAAGCTCTGGAATTCTTGGCCACAATGGCCACTTATTATTTGGAAATTGAAGGCATCTCGGTTGTAGACGTGCTGACAGGGTGCAATATGTATCGATTGCAGGAAGGTGACTGGAATAAAATGCATCTAAAAGTAACGGCGACGACAATGACGCCTTAAATGTGGTGGAAGGCTTGTTGCGTCGGTAAATCTTTGAGAACTGTGGCACTAAAAATCCTAAGCTTGCCACCTACTTCTGCAGCTTGTGAACGTACTAATAGTACGTATGCTGGCGTTCACATTAAAGTGACCAATCGTTTCCTGATTGAAAGAGCTGAACAACTCACATATATCTAGCAAAATATGAAGGTATTTCTTCTTATTCGAAGCTTAAAAAAACTACCTATTGGTTGTGTGATATGTATAGATTGATTTAATTTTTAATAAATATTTAATTACAGTATCTAAAGTCAACTCGAAAGCAAAAATCGCAGAAGGCTCCAGAGTTAAAAGAGGATGAGGAAGCTGACAATTTTTGTGAACTAAACGTTCCAGTAAATGAACCAGATGATATGCAGGTCGTATTAGGAGAAAATGAAGAACCAGAATGGTTAGAGGAGGAGTTTTTGGATGAAGAGTTTTTGGGTCAAAATATGCAAGAATTATCTGCTGCAAGAACTATTGTAAGTCTAATCTGGTGATCCAGTTTTGAAGTATGTATACAAATAAATTATTTACATATATCATTCCTATTTTACAGATGCAATGCTTCAAGTTTAGGCAGCCAGCATGGATATTTTAAAGAGAAAGCCACTAAACACTGAGCTTCCAAAGTGTAGTTTTAGGATTCTTTTATACCAAAGTTATGCTCAAACACAGTTAACGGAACCAAAAGTTCAAACTAGATTTAAGATTCTTATGCAAATATATTTATTCAAAATATTGAGAGATATAGCACTGGTCAGAATTAAAACATGTTTTTGAAAGAAAACAATTCATAAAAATAAACCTGATAGTTCAATGAAATATCAGGATGTTATTTTATTCATTTCCATTCCAGGTTTCTAAAGTTTTAATGTAATCGTTTTAAAAATTATATATGTATTAAATAAGAAATTTATTTTCATGTTATTGAAATCAATTTTCAAATTTTTAGAATAAAATTTTTTTTAAATTACATGTTTTTAACAATTAACACGTAATTTATTTATTTAAATTTGTTGAAACAATTGGCTTTGTAACACAAAGGATACTATTAAATGTTTATATTCAATACTTAATAGTATTTTTTCATATTTTGAATTTTCCCGCCCTGATGTTTGAAACTTTGGAAACTTTGAAACGTTTCCAAAGTTTCATGAAATTTTTCATTTGGTCAAAGTTTCATGAAACTTTACAACCCTAAGGCTATGGAGGCCTGCTCACGAAACGTCGCAAAACATAATGGCGGATAAAACAATCAAATGTTTTAGGACAACAAAAAAGTGCAGAAAAACAGTACGAGGTACATTTTCTCCACATCTGCTACTGGATCAATTTCGTTGGTAGCAACGTATTTTATTATTAAGTATACCACAAAGCTCGCGTCGCGAAAGAAAATGGCGGATAAATATTTCAAAAGTTTAATCAAGCCAAATAAGTATATAACTTTTTCTACTTATTATATTCAACTTATTGACATAACTTATTACCTATTTAATTTTAAATATAATAATTAAACTCGTGTCGCGAAACAAAATGGCTGATGAATATTTCAAAAGTTGCGTAGAGCATAAGAAAAGCATGACTAACTTTACTTATTCCTCATTCTTTCACTTACATATTATCATTTACGAAACTTATTACATATTTTATCACTAAGTATAACAATTAGATGTGCGTAAAAATACATATTGTGGAATAAAACTTTCAAAAGTTTAAGACATCCAAATAAGTACAGAAAAACACTTAAGGCCTGCTTAGGAGGGATTCTCGCGAGGCCCTGGAGGCCTGTTCACGAAACGTCGCAAAACATAATGGCGGATGAAACTATCAAATGTTTAGGATAACAAAAAAAGTACAGAAACTCTGTACGATGTATATTTCCTCAACATCTGTCACTAAATCAATTTTATCATTGAGTATACCAGTAACCTCGCATCGCAAAACAGAATGACGGATATATATTTTGAAAGTTAAATAGATCAAATAAGTACCTAACTTATTTACACAACTCATTACCTACTTTTATTACTATTAAATATAATAATTAGACTTGCGTCGCAAAACAAAATGGCTGATGAATGTTTCAAAAGTTGAGTACAACAAAATGAGTATATAACTTATTTTACTTATCATTTTACTCACATACGGGAACACATTTTTCAAATTATTATCAGGCATAACAATTAAATTCGCGTCGCAAAACATAATGGCGGATGAAACTTTCAAAAGTTGAGAACAACAAAATAAGTACAGAACAACTCTAAAGTCCTGCTCGTAAGGCTCTGGAGGGATTCTCGGGAGGCCCTGGAGGCCTGCTCACAACACGTCGCAAAACATAATGGCGGATAAAACAATCAAATGTTTTAGGACAACAAAAAAGTGCAGAAAAACAGTACGAGGTACATTTTCTCCACATCTGCTACTGGATCAATTTCGTTGGTAGCAACGTATTTTATTATTAAGTATACCACAAAGCTCGCGTCGCGAAAGAAAATGGTGGATAAATATTTCAAAAGTTTAATCAAGCCAAATAAGTATATAACTTTTTCTACTTATCATATTCAACTCATTGACATAACTCATTACCAATTTTAATGTCAAATATAATAATTAAACTTGTATCGCGAGACAGAATGGCTGATGAATATTTCAAAAGTTGCGTAGAACATAATAAGTGCATGAATAACTTTGCTTATTACTTATTATTTTACTTACACATTATTATTTACGAAACTTATTACATATTTTATTACTATATATAACAATTAGATGTGCGTAAAAAAATATTTTGAGAGATAAAAGTTTCAAAAGTTCAATACATCAAAATAAGTACAGAAAAACACTAAAGGCCTGCTTAGAAGAAGGGATTTTCGCGAGGCCATAGAGGCCTGCTCTCGAAGCGTCGCAAAACATAATGGCGGATGAAACTATCAAATGTTTAGGATAACAAAAAGAGTACAGAAACTCTGTACGATGTATATTTTCTCAACATCTGCCACTGAATGAATTTTATTATCAAGTATACGAATGAACTCGCGTAGCAGAACAGAATGGCGGATATATATTTTAAAAGTTTAATAAATCGAATAAGTACCTAACTCATTTACAAAACTTATAACCTATTTGTATTACTATTGACTACAATAATTATTTTTACGTCGCAAAACAAAATGGCTGATTAATATTTTAAAAGCTGAATATAACAAAATATGTATCTAATTTATTTGACTTATTATTTTACTTACATACGAGAACATAATTTTTAATTTATTAATAAATATAGCAATTGAATTTGCTTCGCAAAACATAATGGCGGATGAAACTTTCAAAAGTTGAGCACAACAAAATAAGTATAGAACAACTATGAAGTTCTGCTCGTGAGACTCTGGAGGGATTCTCTGGAGTTCCTTCAGGGTTGTGAGTCCATGAAACGTTTCATTAAAACATTGAAAGTTCCATGAAACAATAAAACGTTTCATACCAAAGTTTCTGAAACGTTTAAAAGTTTCACAAACACGTCTGCGCTTGCGCACTCATGTCAGGTTGAGGTTAGGTCATTTAATGGCGTTTCTCAGTCGAATAATCGTGTTGAAACTTGAAAGCTTCATACGAACAAATTCAAATACGAACAAAAACATAATGGCAGATAAGACAATCAAATGTTTTAGGACAAAAAAAAGTGCAGAAAAACAGTCCAAGGTACATTTTCTCAACATCTGCTACTGGATCAATTTGGTTGGCAGCAACTATTTCATATTAAGTATACCAATAAGCTCGCACCGCAAAAGATAATGGCGGATGAATATTTCAAAAGTTTAATCAAACTAAATAAATACATAACTCACTTTACTTATTATACTTAACTTATTTACGTAACTTCTTACCTATTTTAATATTAAATATAATAATTAAACACGTGTCGCGAAAAAAATGGCTGATGAATATTTTATAAGTTGTGCAGGACAAAATAAGTGCATGACTGACTTTACTCATTATTTTACTCACATATTATTATTTACTAAAACTTATTACTTCTCTTATTATTAAATATAACGAGTAGATGCACGTCAAAAAACATAATGGCGGATAAAACGTCCAAAAGTTAGGCACAAAAAAATAAGTACAGAACAACTCTGAAGTCCTGCTCGTGAGGCTCTGGAGGGATTCTCGGGACGCTCTGGAGGCCTGCTCACGAAACGTCGCAAAACATAATGGCGGATAAACTAACAAATGTTTATGATAACAAAATACGTACAGAAAATTTGTACCATGTACGTTTTCTCAGAATCTGCTACTTAATCAATTTGGTTAGTACCAATGTATTTATTATAATAAACTAGCGTCGTAAAACAAAAAGGCGCATAAGTATTTCAAAGTTTTAATAAAACCAATTAAGTACAGAACGTTTTTTACTTATTAGTATTTATCTTATTTACATAGCTTTTACCTATATTACTATAAAATATAATATTTGAACTCGCGTCGCAAAACAAAATGGCGGATGAATATTTCAAACGTTGAGTACAAGAAAATAAGTACATAGCTTATTTCACTTATTATTTTACTCACTTATTATCACTCACAAAACTCATTCCTTTTTGTATTGTTATCTTAAACAATTAGATTCGCGTAGCAAAACATAATGGCGGATAAAGCTTTCAAAAGTTGAAGACAACAATAATAAAATAAATTAAAGAACCGATATCGAAAACTATTGTTTTTCGTTAATAGTTAAGGATGAACAACTGTTGCTACGTGGGGTTTCCATAAATAGTCTTCTGGTAAACGTACAAGTAAATCATGAATCGGTCGCAGGGGTTAGAAATTACATTAATACAATTTTCAATACCAAGGCAGTAACAAAGGAGTCTTCGGTTCAAATTCGGAAAATGTTACACGACTTGGACAACCACATGAGAGCCATAAAAACGCTAGGGCAATCAAGAGAAACTTGAGACTTGGTTTTAATTTATCAGTTATCTCCTCGCTTCAAAGTATGATACCAAAATAAAGCTAAAGCGTGGCAAAAAGAAAGAACAGAAAATCAAAGTCCTCAATCAAGAAAATCAGTTTTAGCTCAAAAGATGAGCTGTGCCCTTCACAAAGAAGACCCGAGTCGAAATAAAGGCCCACCTTTTACTCTGCATAGTAATAAATAAAATCTCTTTTGGATCTACTTGGCCCTCGACATCCACTCTTGATTATCGTTGAACCTATTTAGTTCTCTTTTAACTTCTTTATGATTTTCGAAGTATTCACTGTTGTATGTCAGGCAAAACGTTGAGAACCCCGGCAATCTGCGCTTGTCGACGAAACGTCGTTCAAATTTTTCTCGA
>JAUMHM010087331.1:0-10412 GCA_032362435.1 Melikaiella ostensackeni | reverse complement strand
AAATATTTATGTCCGATTTAATTTAAAAATAGCTGCAAGTTATTTTAAAAATAAATATATTGAATGAATTGATCAACTCTGCACTATTCACAGTTAAATACATTTTTCATATTGGGTGGGATAAATCCAAGACAAATCATCATCGAGAGACAAACAATACGAGTAATGATAAATGCATGGGATGAAACGTTAAATTTCTGATATGTTGGTAAAAAATTAGTTCTCCACATAAGTATTCTTCAATATTTTGAATTCATCAAAAACAGAATTTCGAGATGAACCTTGAGATGATGTCATCAATTTGTTAACCGGGCGCCCTGCGACCCTTAGCGTTCAGGCTGAATTGAATATAACTGAATATTTTTCTTTGCCATATTAACTATCAGTTGTTATTCCGGAGACTTTAGTAGCAATTCAAAAGTTTTCCGATATGTATATGACCAAATCTGTGAACACGGTATCAAAAAATGCTCATTTTTTCAAATTGAAATTTCATAAATTAAACTTTGACGTTCTATAGAGACCTTCTTACGTAAAAATTGGAAAAGTATTTTGATATAAATATTGTAGATAATTCTTTTCCGCCTGGAATGACCCCTAATAGAACTCATTTAAGTAGAATCTATGATCTCTGCAGCGGTTTCTTCAAGGTGAAACGGTAATGTCATCTGAATGGTTCCTGTAAGAATACTCTGAAAATAATGCATGAATCGAAATTTTTCTGCATTCTAAAAAGGAAAACAAAATCTATGGCGGACTTCTCCTAAAAATAAAAAATATTATTTTTTTTGGCATTAACAATATCTTGGATTATCTAATTCAGAAAATTTTTGATGATCAAGATTGGAGTTGTCTGCCATGCGGGCACTAATGCCGCATATGTTATAAGTGAACAAAAATTGATTGATTCATTTGTTTGAGACAATCCTTACAGGAATCACAACAATGAAAATAGCGCAGAAAATAGCCATTTTAGTTTCTCGATTTGGCGCCACTGGTCGCTACTGGGCTTTTCTTAATAAGCAGATCGACCGTTAAAGATGGGGATAGACATAATGCTTTCTTTCATGTAGAAATTATTTATTTCATAAAAATTTGTAAAAATTTTTTTTCTAATTCATGTTCAACACTTATTTGAAAAACAAAAGGAAAAAGTTTCAACTTATATACATAATTTCAAATTTGCGAAAATTGTAAAGTCGGTAAGGTAGAGGCATTCCGTCAGGTGGATAACATATCTCTGATATTACTCTTATGCAGTCACAGTTTACAACACGTATCATATCAATTTCTGGAACACATATCACATTTATGTAATATAGATGCTGCAGCTGAACTTATATGGGGAAAGGTGATCTGGGCCATCTGGCCCAAATACATGACCCTATCCTGGAAGCCAACATTGATATCTGCACATCATATTAGAAAAAGTGAAAAAGTTAAGTAAACCAGTAAAAGGAAAAATAATTATTAAATTATACGGGAAGTGACTATTTTGCTTCACCAAAATGTGAATGGTTGTTTTTGAACTTATTTGCATATTTCGGGAAACAGAAAGCTGCTTTCTGTAAAAATACTCGAAAAACAATGGGCGAATCGCAGTTTTGATTTCCCAATGTTAAAGTTTGAAGAACAGTTCAAGGGTGCTAACTCACAAAAATTAATTACGAGTGTTGTAACTATTTTTCGTCAAACAAAATGTAAATGCTTGCCTTTGAACTCTCGTTTACCTGGAGGCTTCTGAAATAAAAGGTCAGTTTCTGTGAAAATACTTGAAAAATAGAGCGCAAATGGCACTCTTGTTGCCTTAGTGTTGAAGTCTAAGCTACAGTTCCAGGGTAGTAACTCACAAAAATTAATTACCGGTGTTGTGACTATTTTTGTTAAACAAAATGTAATTGCTTAACTTTGAAATCTCGCTTCCTTAAAGGCTTCTGAAAGAAAATGCCAGTTTCTGTGAGAATACTTGAAAAAAAATCTGAAAATGGCACTATCGATTTTTTAATGTCAAACTCTCAACTACAGTCCCAGGGTGGTAACTCACAAAAATTTATTACGAGTGTTGTAACTATTTTTTGTTAAGTAAAATGTAAATGCTTGTCTTAGAACTCTCGTTTCCCTGAGAGCTTCTGAAATAAAAGGTTACATTGTGTGAAACTACTTAAAAAATGATGCGCGTATGGCACTCTTGATTTTTTATTGTTAAAGTCTGAAGTACAGTTCATGGGGAGTAACTCACAAAAATTAATTATGAGTGTTGTAATCATTTTTTGTTAAACAAAATATAAATGCATGTCTTTGAACTCGCGTTTCCCTGAAGGCTTGTGAAAAAGAGGTCACTCTCTATCAGAATACTCTGGAAAAAACGATTTTTTTCAGCAAAAATGTACGTATTCGCCTTCCTATTCTTAGGCTCCGCGTAAGAAAAGGCTAGTTAGTGCCATTTTACTTGGAAAATAATGAAAAAAATGAGATTCAGTTCTCTGGATTTCAAAGTAAGAACCATAGTTAGTCGGGGTTAACTCATAAAAATTAATTGAGTGGGGAAAACTATATGTTTTGTACAAAATGTATGTGTTCGCCTTTATACTCGCCAGTTCCGCAACAGAGAATTTTAGTTTACAATTTTTTGTTTTCAAGTTTACTTGAAACACTTAAAAAGCAATGCAGAAAATACACTTCTGTTTTCTGAGTATTGAAGTTTAAACCTTAGTTCGAGGGGGCCAACTCATAAAAGTTAATTCAATGAGGTAAAACTATTTTTTTTCTTAACAAAATGTATGTGTTCACCTTTACTCGTATATTCTCCGGTTCCGCAACAAAAAAGTTTAGTTTGTGCGAGTTAACTTGAAATATAATATAAAAAATGGGCTTCTGTTCTCTGGATTTCAAAGCTTGAATCATGGTTAATGGGGGCTCCCTCATAAAAGTTAATTAGGTGGGAAAAAACTTTTTTTTTCTAAACAAAATGTATGTGTTCGCTTTTCTATTCGCCAGTTCCGCGACAGAAATATTTAGTTTGTACAGGTTTACTTGAAAAATAATGCGGAAAAAGGGCTTCTGTTCTCTGAATATTGAAGTTTGAACCAAAGTCTGTAACTGGTCAACTAATTTAAGTTAATTAAGCGGGAAAAACTATTATTCTTATAAGAAAAATGTATGTGTTCGCATTTCTATTCACCGGTTCCGCGACAGAAAAGTTCAATTTGTTCAAACTTACTTGAAAAGCAATGCGAAAAATAGACTCTTGTTTTCTGAGTATTGAAGTTTGAACCACAGTGCAAGGGGGCCAACTCATGAAAGTTGATTAAATGGGAAATAACTATTTTTTTCGTACAAAATGTATGTGTTCGCCTTTCTTTTCACCGGTTTCGCGACAGAAAAGTTTAGTTTGTGCAAATTTACTTGACAAATAGTGCAATAATAGACTCTAGTTTTCTGAGTATTGAAGTTTAAGTCTCAGTTCGAGAGGGCAGACTCATAAATGTTGAATTAATGGGAAATAACTATTTTTTGTTGAGAATATATGTGTTCGCCTTTATATTCGCCGGTTCCGCAACCGAAAATTTTAGTTTGTGTAAGTTTACTCGATAAACAATGCAAAAAGTAGACTCTTGTTTTCTGAATATTGAAGTTTGAGCGTTAGTTCAAGGGGGCCAATCCATAAAAGTTAATTGAATGGAGAAAAACTTTTTTTTTCTTGGCAAGATGTATGTGTTCAAGGGGGCCAATCCACAAAAGTTAATTTAATGGCAAAAAACTATTTCTTTCTGAACATAATTTATGTGTTCGCCTTTCTATTAGTTGGCTCCGCGAAAGAAATGTTTAGTTTGTGCAAATTTACTTGAAAAATAATGCAAAAAATAAGCTTTTTTTTAATATCAAAGTTTAAACCATAGTTCGAGGGGGCCAACTCATTACAGGTAATTAAATGGGGGTGAACTATTTTTTTTCAAACAATATGTATGTGTTCGCCTTTCTATCCTCTGACTCCGCGAAAGAAGAGGCTAGTTTGCGCAATTTTATGTGAAAAATAATGCAAAAAATAGGCTTCTTTACTCTGGAATTCAAAGTTTGAACCATAGTTAATGGGAGTTAACTCACAAAAGTTAATTAGATGGGGAAAAACTATTTTTTTTTTGCAAAATATATGTGTTTGCATTTCTATTCGTCGCTTCTGCAACAGAAATGTTCAGTTTGTTCAGGTTTACTCGAAAAATGATGTAAAAATAGACTCCTGTTTTCTGAATATTGAAGTTGAAGCCTCAGTTCTGAGGGGCCAACTAATAAAACTTAAGTAAATGGGAAATAACTATTTTTTGGTACAAAATGCATATTTTCGCCTTTATATTCGTTGGTGCCGCAACAGAAGATTTTATTTTGTGCAAGTTTACTTGAAAAATGATGCAATAAACGGGCTTCTGTTTTCTGAATATTAAAGTTTGAACCATAGTTCATAAGGGGCCAACTGATAAAATTTAATTAGGTGGGAAATAACTTTTTTTCCGTACAAAATATATATTTTAGCCCACATAATCGCTGGTTTCGCAAAAGAAAATTTTAGTGTGTCTAAATTTACTTAAAAAATAATGCAAGAAATGGGCTTCGGTTTTCTGAATATTAAAGTTTGAACCATAGTTCATAAGGGGTCAACTCATAAAATTTAATTAAGTAGGGTAAAATATAATCCTTTTAAACAAAATGTATGTGTTCGCCTTTCTATTCTCCGGTTCCGCGACAGAAAAGTTTAGTTCGTGCAAATTTACTTGCAAATAATTCAAAAAATAGGCTTTCGTTTTTTTTAATATTAAAGTTTGAACCATTGTTCGAGGTGGTCAACTCTGCACAGGTAAGTAAATGGGGAAAAACTATTATTTTTTTACAAAATGTATATATTCGCCTTCCTGTTCTTTGGCTTCGCGATAGAAAGGGCTAATTTGTGCAATTTGACTTCAGAAATAATGCAAAAATTGGGCTTATGTTCTCTGGATTTCGAAGTTTGAATCATAGTTGATGAAGATTAACTCATGAACGTTAAAATGTTATAATTTCATGATAGTTAAATAATTGAAAATTACCATATACCTTCGGCACTGCTTCCTGAAAATCTTATAATAATCTAAATTTCATCTAATAAGCTAGACTCTGTATTTGTTAAAAATTCGTTAGGCGCCAGACCTGTTCGAAGCCACTTGTATTCTCCAAATACAAGTTTCAAAATATTCAAACAAAAATCCAAAAAAATATCAAGAAAAAGAGAAACCAAACTCAGTTCAAAGAACGCAGTGTACCGGCTTCTCGCACAGTCAGCTCAGCCTCGGTAGTTGGGCGTGTTCCTCAAATAGAGTGGGTTTCAAAACATCAGCAAAATAATAACTCTGTATTCAGAACGTATAGAAATTGTAATTTATTCAATGCAAAAATTTGAAATAATAAGAAGTCTGGTTTAACAATGGCCGTTTTACCCCATTTCGGGTCCCGGCATAATACAAAGGTTCGTAATCCTAAAATCGATCAAGGCTCTAATAATATTAGTCTGGACTCATTTATAATGACACAAATTTTATATCCCAACCTAATTTTTGAAATCTAAATTAACTCCAAAAAGTTAGGCTTTCCTGCCAAGAACTCCATGCTAAGCAATTTCAAAAACAAAACTTGAAAACTCTAAATTCAAACCTAGGATCGAGCTAAACGAACGTGCAGAAAGAACCTAATTTAATTTCTTCAACAAAACTCAATTTATTCAATTACTAATAGCCAAACTCAACTCAATATCTAAACTCAAAGCTCAATATGTCACCTCCTTTCATAATGTCCCTAACCTTGAAAATTTTTCGTTCTTCAAAAGAAATTACGCTTAGCTCGCCTATCTCTACGAACTCTAAATTTACTCTAGTTAACATTGATCATAACGGCATAATCACATAAATGAAATTTACAAGATGTCACACACAAAAAAAAACACTGGAAATCACGCCAATAGAATTCTCCAAATACTCCTTAAATTAGTCAATTAAAACTTCGATAAACATCTCTTAAATCATTTCGACAAAATCATTCAGGAAAATGTAACAATCTTCAGTTAGATCAATAATACACTTAAGAAAATTGCACACAATTCTCGACGCTCAAAGTCTCTATAAATTTTACTCGAGGGGGAGGGGATTTGCGACTGAATGACGCTTGAAAAAGGGAAGAGTGCTCGACTCATGATTTTTCGACACTAAAAAACTAGGACACATCTTTTTAATGCAACACAAATTTGTAACAAATCTCTACTGGGGGCTCAGTTCAAAAGAAATTGTACATTTTCAGGTTAACACTCACGTAAGGGCTCACTCATGATGAACAGGATTTCGGGGTAGAACTCAACTTGGGACTCCATTACATTGTCAAATAAAATTGTCAAAAATACTCAACAGGTTTTCGGTTTATAGGTCATATATTTTGGGTCAACACTTGACTGGGGACTCAGTTCAATGATTACACACAAAATTCACTATTAGGGAAGACATCTAAAAAATAATATTTACAATCACTTCACTTAGTTATTCACAATATAAAAATAAAGGCTCAGTTATAGAATCTTCGCCTCGACCATGTGTGTCGCCATTTTATGAAAGCAGGCAAGAATTATGAAAATTTCGTTAATAAAGGCCACGTGTCGAGCGCGAAGATAACTTTTATACAATCAACAAGAGTTGGCCTTACTCGTAGAGTCGAAGGAACTTATGCTTGCGTTCTTGAATTCTCTGATTTTGACAGGAGCGCGAGAGAGTATATGTATCACGGTGCGAGATGACTATTCACGGCTGCGGTTGGCAGAGAAGAAAAAGCGTAGCGTCGACGGTGCGGGACTCGATCTCGGCATTTCTTCTCCTTCTTCTTTCCACCGTTCCTATTGGTGGTGGGGCCGCTATGGAGACGGGGTGCTGGGATCACATGCCAGGGCCGTATGAATAACTGGAGCTCGGTACCTCGATATTTTCGGTTTTCATTCTTCCTTCCTTCTATTATCGCCAGAATTGATCCAGTGTTGTTATTCCTTCGTCCTTACTGTCCAATCCACCCATTTGATCACCTCCTGGAGCCCAAAATTATCCTGGCTGATCAGTGCAGGATTTGGTTCGATATCAATTGTTATCAGCCGACGTGCAGAGGGCATCACGCATTGAGATTCTCTAGTCATGTTGGGAACTGGCGAAGAAATTTCTCATCGTGAAGTTTCCCAAAAGGTTCTATCCTTGTAGATGAAGATCCACAGCTCCTTTGAGTCTGGCAGACGATAGTAGGTTGAAAAGGCGGGAGAATTCAAACAGCTTGAAATATGTCTCGATGGAATCTAGCCGTTCTAAGAGTCTCGCGTGGCGTCTCATTTGAGTCTCGAAGTCGAGAAAAATCCATCGATGTCCCACGCTGTCTCGACGAGTCCAGATTGCTACAAAAAAAGGGAAACGAAAAGAATAAGTCCTTAGAATTATAAATCTTGAATCTAGCCCTAGTCACGGAGTTTCCGTACCACAGCCGCGACTTCTAAACTTTAAAAATTATATTTCGGAAATTTGAAAAAGCATCTAAATGTCAAATAAAAATTCACCAATTAGAATTTGTGAGTTGCCAGAATTTTGCAACGTCACAAAGTCAATTAAGTGTAGTAAAACTATTTTCTGAAACAAAATGTATGTGCTCGCCTTTCTTTGCGCCGGTTCCGCGACAGAAATATTTGGTTTGTGCAAGTTTACTTAAAAAATGATGCAAGAAATAGACTCTTGTTTTCTGAATATTGAAGTTGAAACCTCAGTTCAAGGGGGCCAGCTCATAAAAGTTAATTAAATGAGAAATGACTATTTTTTTGTACAAAATGTATGTGTTCGCCTTTCTATTCCCAGATCCGCGACAGAAAAATTTAATTTGTGCAAGTTTACTCAAGAAACAGTGCAAAAAAGGCCCTTGTTTTCTGAGTATTGAAGTTTAAACTCTAGTTCACGGGGGCCAATTCCCAAAACTTAATTGAATAGGGAAAAACTATTTTTTTTTCGAAACAAAATTTATGTGTTCGCCTGTCTATTAGATGGCTCCGCGAAAGAAATATTTAGTTTGTGCAGGTTTACGTAAAAAATAATGCAAACATAGACTCTTGTTTTCTAAATATTGAAGTTCAAGTCTTAGTTCACGGGGGCCAACTCATAAAAGTTAATTAAATAGGAAATAACTTTTTTTTGTGTACAAAATGTATGTGTTTGCCTTTATATTCGCCGGTTCCGCAACACAAAATTTTAGTTTGTGCACGTTAACTTGCAAAATAATTTGAAAAATGGGCTTCTGTTTTCTAAATATTTAAGTTTGAACCATGGTTTATGGAGGGCCAACTTATGAAAGATAATTTAGTGGGGAAAACTATAATTTGTTGAACAAAATGTATGTGTTCGCCTTTATATTCGCCGGCTCCGCAACAGAAAATTTCAGTTTGTGCAAATTTACTTGAAAAATAATGCAAAAAATAGACTCCTGTTTTCTGAGTATTGAAGATTAAACCTCAGTTCAACGGGGCCGATTCCTAAAAGTTAATTAAATGGGGGAACACTTTCTTTCCAAAAAAAAAAATGTATGTGTTTGCCTTTCTATTAATTGGCCACATGAAAAAATTTTGTTTGTGCAGGCTTACCTGCAAAATAACGCAAAAATAGACTTTTTTTTACTGAATATTGAAGTTCAAGTCTCATTTCAAGGGGGCCAACTCAGAAAAGTCAAATTAATGGGAAATAACTATCTTTTTTGTGCAAAACGTATGTGTTCGCCTTTATATTCGCCGGCTCCGCAACAGAAAATTTCAGTTTATGCAAATTTACTTGAAAAATAATGCAAAAAATGGGCTTCTATTTTCTAAATATTAAAGATTAATTTTGATTTTTGGAGACCCTGGTCGATGAAATAACATCAATATTTTGAATTATTAAAGATTAAACCATAGTTTATGAGGAGGCAACTCAAAAAAGTTAATTAAGTGGGGAAGACAATTATTTTTCAAACGAAATGTATGTGCTGCTCGCCTTCCTATTCACCGGCTTCGCGACAGAAAACTTTAATTTGTGCAAGTTTACTTGAAAAACAATGCAAAAAAAAATTCTTATTTTCGGAGTATCTAAGTTTAAACCTTAGTTCAAGGGAGCCAATTCATTTCAGTTAATTGAATGGGGAAGAACTGTTTTTTTTTGTACAAAATGTATGTGTTCGCCTTTATATTCGCCGGTACCGCGACAGAAAATTCTACTTTGTGCAAGTTTACTCGAAAAATAATGCAAAAATGGGCTTTTGTTACCTGAATATTGAAGTTTGAACCACAGTTTATAGGGGCCACCTCATAAATATAAATTAACTGGGAAAAATTATTATTTTTCTAAACAAAATGTGTTTGTTTGCCTTTCCATTAGTTGGCTCTGCGAATAAAATGTTTTGTTTGTGCAGGTTTACTTGGAAAATAATGCAACAATAGACTCTTGTTTTCTGAATGATGAAGTTCAAGCCCCAGTTCAAGGGGACCAAATCATGAGAGTTAATTAAATGGGAAATAACTATTTTTTTTCTACAAAATGTATGTGTTCGCCTTTATATTCGCCGGTCCCACAACAGAAAATTTTAGCTTGTGCAAGTTTACTTGAAAAATAATGCAAAAAATGGGCTTCTATTTTCTGAATATTAAAGATTAAACCATAGTTTATGAGGGGACAACTCATAAAAGTTAATTAAATGAGGAAGACAATTATTTTTGTAACAAAATGTGTGTGCTCGCCTTCCTATTCACCGGTTCCACGGCAGAAAAGTTTAATTTGTGTAAGTTTACTTGAAAAACAATGCAATAAATAGATTCTTGTTTTCTGAGTATTGAAGTTCAAACCTCAGTTTAAGGCGGCCCATTTAGCAAAGTTAATTGAATGGAGAAAAACTATTTCTATTCAAACAAAATGTATGCGTTCGTCTTCCTATTCTGTGGCTCCACGAAAGGGAAGGCTGGTTAATGCAATTTTACACGAAAAATAATGCAGAAAATGGGCTTCTATTCTCTGGATTTTGAAGATTGAACCAGAGTTAATGGGGTTTAACACATCAAAGTTAATTAGATGGGCAAAAACTGTATTTTTTAAACAAAATGTATGTGTTCACCTTCCTATTCACCGGTGCCGCGACAGAAAAGTTTGATTTGTGCAAGTTAACTTGAAAAACAATGCAAAAAATCTGCCCACTTCGCGGGCACATTCTCATCGCGCGCAGCTCGCTTCGCTTGCAAGTTTGAGCGAGCCTAGGGCGCGCGATACGGTCGTCGCGCTTCGCGTCCGGTGTTATATGTTCTTCATGTACAAATTTATAAATTTGCTTTTGATTTCAAATGAGAAAGGAAATTTATTTACTTA
>JAUMHM010087330.1:0-10414 GCA_032362435.1 Melikaiella ostensackeni | reverse complement strand
CTAATGGCCCCACGTGAAGAGATTTTCTTAGTGGATTGTTATAATTATTCCCGTTATTATAATGGCTTCGCGAAGCTCTTCACCTGGGTTGACTGCTAGAGAGATTGATCAAGCGACTAGTGTTAGAGCGACGTTGTGAGATTGGTCTTAAACCTATTCCTTCTTCTCCTCAACATCCCGTACCCAAATTTACCATACAAATTCCTTAATCCCCAGTAATAAAACGAGACCAGAACTGAACGAGTTACGCTTACCCTGAAAGGGATTTGGCTTAATGGTATAGTAATAAAAAATTATAATAATCAATAAAACGACGATTCCGCGATTTATTAGAGTAAACAGCGTAATCAGCTGTTCAAAATTCAGAAGTCCCTAGCCAAAGAAAGAGAGAGAACATATGTGACGTATGGACGTGGTATTTTTATAGTCGCCAGCGACTCTCACATGCAGCTCAATTTTGTATACTACTAATCGATCCGCGTTACTTGTCGGTAAGGTACTCTTCACCTTGGAAATGAAACGTAACGAGATATTGAGCTTGTTGTTTTGCAGAACTGACTTTCGAATGTATAAACTTTCTAAATAAATAAATAAATGTACAATTTGGGGCAAATGTGGAGTTTCAGATATTTCTAATTTTACCAAGTTCGACATCCGAGATTTCGAAACTTGTGACTTTCCGCGAATTCATTTATAAATGCTAAATTTATCGAGTAGAGAAAAAATAAATTCGAAAATTACCCACTTCACAAAATTTGAAATTCCTAAATCACAAATTTCGAAATCTCGAATGTCGAACTTGGTAAAATTAGAAATGTCTGAATTTCGACATCTGCCCCAAATAGTACATGTATTTATTCATTTAGCATGTTGATACATTCGAAAGTCAGTTCTGCAAAACAACAAGCTCAATACCTCGTTACCCAAAGAGAGATAAGTTTTCTACTTTTAGTTGCTTTTTTTCCAAGTTTTATTTTCAATGTGGAAACTAACTTGCCGACAGGTGACGCGGATCGATCAGTAGCACACAAAATTGAGCTGCATGTGAAAGTCGCTGGCGACTATAAAAATACCACGTTCATACGTCATATATGTTCTCTCTCTTTCTTCGCGTCGGGACTACTGAATTTTAAACAGCTGATTACGCTGTTTACTCTAATAAATCGCGAAATCGTCGTTTTATTGATAAAGTCCGGATTTTTAGAATGTAAAGTTACATCCGCGAATACCTCTTCAGTGTCAGAGTTCTGTGTAAAAAAATGAGTTTGCAGATGTGACACTATAACGCTTCTGCTGTCTAGCCTCTCTTTCTCGACATCCGTCTGCTCTCAGTGATTTCCCCGTTTCAAGAAATACATATTTCCACCCAAAATATTAATTTCCTCGACATGAGAAGGTTTCATCGCAAAATAGATCAACCCCAGGACTTTATACAATCCCGAATATTAGGTGAGTCTTCTTTATTTTATTCTCACGGACTGAAAGCGAATCATATATGGGGCCAGTGTCCTATCTATAAAAAAATCCAAGTCCCATTATCCAACTTCCTTAATGCTTATTTTTATTTTGGAATTATAAAAATAGACCGGATCGTCTCAAGCTTGCTATAAAGCTGAGAAACTTGATTTTCCTGAAAAATTTGAAAAGATTTCGTTTAAAAATTCCGAAATAGAATGGTTTCTCTCATTTTTTTTGCTGTTACCTTGAATTTTGAAAATTTTTCAATGTTTAGTATCAACACAAAATGGTTTAAGATGAACTTGATTTTCTGGACCTGGGGTCATCGAATGATTTCTTAAGTCAAACTGCTTTTTCTAGCAAGGTTTGAATATACTTTATTGAAAACAGCAAGAATGAGCTATTTTTCGGAATATTTGATTCGACATCTTCTTGGATTTTTTCAAAATTTTGAATTTTTTCTCCACCGTACACTTTAAAATAATTTATTAGATTTTTTTACAATGTTTAATCATTCTCAGTTAATAAATATAAAAAAATGCAATCTTTGACTCATTATCATTTTCAACTTATTATTAATTCTTTTTTTCCTCCATCCTTGAAATAGGTACATTTTTAAAACTATGAGGTAGTGATCCGACACACACACACACACACACACACACACACACACACACACACACACACACACTGTCTAAATTGGCTAAAATGATTGTCCTTGTCATCGGTGCTCTCGGAGGTGTGAAACCATCACTGGTTCGTAACCTCCAAGCCATACACTCCTATCAGAAAAATGCCAAGGCACTTGCAAGATGGATGTAAAGAGCTATCATTCTTAGGTCGCTCCATGTCCTTAAGCTTCACGAGGGTTTTACCGGCCCTTCATCGTGATTCCACCGTACCACGTGGTCACCCATTTCACGATACCAAATATATAGGCCATATATAGACAATACAAAACGCAGTTGTGAATGTGGTTCAAAACGGGTTGACTTAGGGATGACCTGCTGGATTACTACGCTGCCAGCTTTAGCCCTGATCACGAAGATTACATAGCGCGCCTGCACACTCTGAGGTGCCAGAAACACACAGAGCTTTCGCACCTTGAGCAACAATTGTTGCGAAACTGCGTAAAGCATCTTACGTGAACAGGATACGTGCGCGAAACGCTTCCATAACCGCTGCAAGAACAAGCCACAGACGAAGAAGAGGAAGCGACATTAAGGCCAATTGCGGAAAACAGGTATCGCCTGAGGGTTGACGGCGATTTCAGGATAAGGAAGAACATTAACATGCAGGTTCCTCCTAAGCCCCGAGATCTGGCTGAAATGGATACCGCCCTTCTTGAGGATCTCTCGGAGGAGTCCTATCTCTGGACGATCACTTGTTTAATTTATGATACGGCGAGAGCTTTGGATGATTCGAATCGAAGGGTTAATCCGACGATGGATCAAAAGACCAAAAGCCACTTGCTTCGACTGAACAAGAAGATTGGCTTGGCTGGACAGAATGCGTCCCGTATTCAGTATATGGCTGAATACATAACATCTGGTGAGCCTTCTGCAGAAAGGGCCCAAAAGTTCTCTCACAAACTGAGGATTCACCATCATACACTGAACAAGTCAAATGTGCTGACCGTCGCAGCACATTGTTGACAGAATACGGGTGTTATCTGGCACAAGGAGGAGAATACAGAAGAGGGAGGGATAGGTCAAGAAGAATCAACAGTTTCTCGGTGACCTATCACGCCTCTTCATCGATCTTCTGTTTCCTGTGGCCATAGGTGTAATTCACCGCGGTTCTACTGGTAGCCAGTGTCATTTTCCTGGATGGCAGTAGCTCCCAGGGGGATTCCGCGGTGATTATTCAACCAATTTCTTATTATATATATATGTTCTAGTTTCGGAAATACAACATCACGTTTATTTAAAAAAATCGTGATTTTTAAAAACATTTATCTCTTAGGAGGTTCAAGCTGCCAAGTTCAATTTTCTCGAACAAGTTTAATATTTGTGAAGTTGTTTATCCTTCTATCTTCGAACTGGAGATGCCACTTAATTTCATTGTATCTCCAAGTAATTTTCCAGTAGTCTAGGTTAACTCAAAAGAGAGAAAAGATTCAAACGTCGATTCAATCCGCCTTCCGTTACTGTTTTCCACGCACTCTCTCTGTTTCCCGCCCCTCTATATCCATCTACTCTGATTTTATGTTCTCAGCACTTCCATCTTAAACAATTATAACTCTATTCCTCAAGTCTGATGTCGTTTTGTCGTGATGTACGTCAAATTGCTAATCTGTAATCTAACTGTTTTACCATTCTTACTTCTAAAATTACTCTGTGCCAAGATGGCGAATAAACCAAATCTGTTTCACAAGATCGCCTTCAATTTTGTGTGTTCAAACCTATACCAGAAGTGAAATCCAGCTACAAGTAAGAACATGGTCCTTCGAGACGGATTTTATATTGTGGAACTATAAAACAATGTGCAAGTGGCCGAAACAAGCCAAAAAGTGACAGCCAAAATAGACGACTCGTGTCAAAGTTCGGTCGATCACAATCGATATTGTACGAATACAGCTACATCGCATCTTGTGCGTGCAGCACATGCGTATTACGCAACAGTGAGACACGCTAGTTTTTGTTCGGTATTTGATTTCGTTTCAGCATAGAGTCACTTAGAAATTTGATAAAAAACAATCTAGACATTTGTATTTTCGCGCATCAAGCACAGACTGATAAAATGGTTCAATAATACCTATTAAAAAACTTTGTATTTTGTGTGTGTGTAACGGAGTAATTCCATGTGGACGAATAACCTCAGTTTGGTCCAGCAGCGTCGTGAGAACAATTTAGGCTCAACATAGCCACGTGATTATATGTTTGTGTGTCGCACATAATATCAAAAAACAAGTGAAAAATAAACAACTTACTCGTAAAGTGACACAGAAAAACGTTTTAAAATTTTCAAACTAAGAATAATGAGAAATTTTATCAATCAACTTTGAGGAAGTCACAGGGACTTCAAGGAAATGTCACAATCACCGAACAAAAGTTGAGTATTCCTTTCCTTATCTCCTCTGCTCTTTGTACACAGGTAATAATCCTTTATATAGTAATTCTTCTATTTACCATTGGTGTTTATGTGATTGTTCAATTATTAAAAATTAGATTGGCGGAATATTTAGCAAGCTATAATAAAAAACGAAGAAATCTAAAAACTAAATTGACAATTTTCAAAAAGTACTTGAACAAAGTAAATACTCGGAATTCTGATAAAAATATTGAATTGAATGCGACAACTAAACTCGAAATCAATGAATGTTTAACTAATCATAAGCCTGTCTTAGGTAATTACGGAGATATCCAAAGTGAAATTGATGAACTCAGCAGTGACGTAGATAACACTGAAGTGTACAGAAAGAACTTCGAAAAGGAGTATTTTCAAATTACAGTCCAAGCCAAACAACTTTCGTCTCGTGAGGTATCACCTAGTGCACAAGGCACTTCAAATGTGGTTCAACACGAACAGGTAAACGCGAATCCACAAACCCTAGCGCAAGCTCTCATTTTTCAAGATAAAGGGTATCGTCTTGCACAATTTGAATTACCAAAATTCAAAGGCGAGCTCTCAGAATGGTTAGGATTCAAGGACACTATCGTGTCCATGGTTCACAGGCGCGAAGATATTGATATTATCCAAAAGTTTTACTATTTTATAGTCTATATCTATATTTATTAATTTATATTATATATGTATATATTTATATATTTATATTTATTATTTATTATATTTAAATATATATATTTTATATAATGCAGGTCAAATAATGAAATCTCTTCAATTTTCAGCAGCAATCTACACTGTTGATTGGAAAGTGTTATGCAATCGTTATAATAACAAAAGAATCTTAATTCACAATTATATCAAAGCAATATTCAAAATTCAAGTTTCGAAAGACTCATCAACTCATATTCGTAAGGAAATTGATGATCTTAATAAGCATTTAAGGGCTTTAAACTCATTAGGTCAATCTACCGATCAATGGGACGCGTTATTAATTTATTTAATATACACAAAGCTAGATATGAATACTGCTAAAGCTTGTGAAGAAGACAGAGCAGGAAATGAACTTCCCACTCTAGAAAACTTTCAAACCTTCTTAAATTCTCGCGTTGATTTACTAGAAACATTAGAAAATAATCATTACCGCGGAGATATTAAATCTAAATTTCAAAATTAATCAACTGGTAAAATAAGCACCTTTTTATCAAAAGTATAAATTGCGCTCTTTGTCAACAAGAACATCATATACAAGATTGTCCACAATTCCTTTCTTGGACTCCTCAAAATAGGGCTGAAAAGATTAAATCGCTTAAAATTTGCCTTTATTGCTTGTGGTCAGGCCATTTTATCAGAGAGTGCGAGTGCAAAGGTTGCAAATATTGTCAAAGTAAGCACAACTCTTTAATCCATTTTGAAAAACAGAAGTCAAATGATCCCGGTCCAAGTAAAACTAATGAATCAATTTGACAATCAACTCTTACTTCTCGGGTAATCAATCCTACAAACAAAGCAATTGTATCAACAGCAGTAGTATTAGTGACTAATTATGATTTGTATCATAAAGTACATTCTCGTCTCCTATTTGAATGTGGTTTACAATCTAGCCTCATTACAACACAACTTTGTAATTCGCTTGAACTCAAAACAACACCAATAGATATCACAATTTGTTCATGAAATAATTAATCTTTGGAAGTCAAGGACAAATGCGTTTTTGTAATTTCGGATCATCAAAATCGTTTCAGTTTTTTTGCCTCTTGTCTTGTTGTGCCTGAAATAACTAGCATCACTCACAATTTGTCTATCAATGCTCAAACGTTACAAATTCCTTCTCAACTCAAGCTCGCAGACTCTAAATTTGACCAACCAGGCAAGTTAAATGTTTTGATAGG
This sequence comes from Melikaiella ostensackeni, assembly GCA_032362435.1. Classification (NCBI taxonomy): domain Eukaryota; kingdom Metazoa; phylum Arthropoda; class Insecta; order Hymenoptera; family Cynipidae; genus Melikaiella; species Melikaiella ostensackeni. The sequence continues at coordinate 3,998 of JAUMHM010087330.1, read as the reverse complement.
AAGTGATCTGTTTTGGAGTCTAATTTGTGTTGGGTAAATTAAACTTGACGATAATGAACTCTTTTTACAAAAAACAAGATTAGGTTGGATAGTAGCAGGGCCAGTTTCAAATCAAGACACCAAGTTTTTGAATTGAAATCTGGTCAAAATATCAAATGTTGAAACTCTAATGCGGAAATTTTGGAAATTAGAAGAATATCCCAATCAAAGGGCATAATCAATCGAAGAAAAATCATGTGAATTTCATTTTCTTGGAACTGTTCAACGTGACAATGACGTTCGATTTATCGTGACTATTCCTCTTAAAGGTAATATCTATCAACTAGGATTTTTAAACCCAAGATTGCGTACTATTCACCACATCATTGCGTCGTTCGTGATGATAGAGAAACTACCAAGTTACGCGTTGTATTTGACGGTTCAGCACTATCAACGACTGGTGTATCGATCAACAATTTACAATCAGTTGGTCCCGTTTTACAAGACGATCTAGTTTCAATTCTGATTCGATTTCGCGAACACAGATACATCGTAGCATCAGATATCGAAAAAATGTATCGCCAAGTGCTCGTAAATCCTGAACAACGATCACTTCAAATGATTCTTTGGCGTTCAGATCCCAATGAGCTAATGCAAATTCATTTTCTCAATACTATTACTTAGAAAACCGCAGCCGCGTCTTTTTTGTCGATAAGATGTCTTATGCAATTAGCTAGTGAAATTGAAAGGCAACACCCTGAAATCGCTAAGATCGTCCGCAAAGACTTCTATGTCGATGATTTTATAACGGGTGCCAATTCAATTAAGGAAGTCATCGCTATTTCAAAAAAGGTATCCGAAGTCTTATCTACTGCATGTTTCAAACTAAGAAAGTGGGTATCTAACGACCCACGTGTAGTTGAAGAAATGATAGGATCTGACGAATCTCCTGATCTTTCAAATTTCTTGGAAGATAGCCAATCCAAAACTCTTGGTTTATTTTGGCAAGTTCGTCTAGACAATTTGAAATATCCAGTTAGTTCTTCAAATACAAATAAGATTACCAAGAGACAAGTACTTTCTGAAATAGCTTGAATTTTTGATCCATTAGGACTTCTTAGTCCATGCATCATCATCGCTAGAATGTTGCTTTAAAAATTGTGGCTTGGAAAGATTTCATGGAACGAATTCCTTCCATTCGAAGTACATTCGCCTTGGTTAGAGTATCGGGGTCAATCGGAATCTTTGAACAATCTGAGCATCCCAAGAAAGGTTCTTTGCACTAATCATATTAAAATTCAATTGCATAGTTTTTCTGATGCGTCTATTCGCTCTTATGGAGCATGCATATACGTCAAATCTCAAGACAGCATCGGAAACATTGCAGTTAACTTACTTTGCTCAAAGTTAAAAGTCGCTCCCTCAAAAACATTGTCTGTTCCGAGACTAGAACTTTGTGGGGCTGTCATGGTTGCCAAATTATCGTCAAAGGCCAAATCCACTCTAGACATGCCAATTGATGGGATTACTTACTGGACGGACTCTACTATTGTTTTAGGTTGGATTCAAAAGAATCCTAACAAGTTCGAAATTTTCGTTTGTTGAATTTTGCATTTTGTTGAAATGCAAGAAACAATTATCTCTCTAGCAAAAGTATCTCAAAGATTGTCATTTCAAGCTGAAATATAAGCGTTAGAAAGGAAAGCGAAACGTTAAAAAGAAAACTTAGGAACCTTGCAACTTTTTCTGGATGACAAGGGTATTTTGAGAGTTGGTGGTAGATTAGGAAACTCTCATTTCGAAGAGGATAAGAAGTTCCCTATAATAATATTGTCAAATCACATTTTTACCAAACGTTTGTTCTCTGCTGAGCATAAACGTCTACTTCACGCGGGTCCACAGTTACTTCTAGCTACTATTGGAGATCGATTTTGGCCAGCAGGAGGTAGAAATTTGGCTAGACAAATTGTGCATGAATGTGTTATGTGTTCGAGAGTTAATCCAAGATCAGTCAATCCAATAATGGGTCATTTACCAGAGAGTCGTGTTATAGCAGCTCCTCCCTTTTACAACTGTGGGGTTGACTATGAAGGTCTGTTTTTAATGAAAGATTGAAAAGGAAGAGGTTCGAAAGTTAACAAATGTTATAAGCGTATTCGTTTGTTTCTACATCTAGAGCTTGTCTCTAATTCAACTTAAGACGCTTTCATAGCTACGCTGCGACGGTTCGTTTTAAGACGGGGTAAACCTGCGATTATGTATTCTGATAACGGAACCACTTTTCTAGGAGCAAACAATGAATTGCAGTATCTCGGAAAATTTCTGGATACAGAATACAGTAGCTTAAGTGAATCAATTAAGAACTTTGACATTTCTTGACATTTCATTCCAGCCAACTCCCAACATTTTGGAGGTTCATGGGAGGCTGGTGTGAAATCGTCAAAATACCACCTCAAACAAGTAGCATGAAACTCTGTTCTAACTTTCGAAGAATTCTACACACTTTTGGTAGAAATTGAAGCATTGCTTAATTCCAGACCTTTAACTTTAATGTCTGCTGATCTTAGTGAACTTGTTCCTCTCATTCCAGCTCACCTTTTAATATGTCGACCTTTGTGCACTGTTGCTGATCCCAATCTAACCGATATTCCTGACTCGTGATTATCCCGTTGGCAGTTAATTCAGAAGATTCAACACCATTTTTGGGTGCAATAGAATGAAGAGTATATCTCCAAACTTCAGCAATGAAATAAATAGACTAAACCAGAAGAACCATTGAGGGAGAATCAATTGGTTCTAATCAAGGATGGCAATCTGCCTCCACTAAGGAGGAAACTAGGAAGAGTATTAGAACTGCATCCCGGAACGGACAATGTTGCTAGAGCAGTAACCGTAAAAACTAGCACAGGCACTCATCGTTGAGGTGTTGTTAAATATTATGGCCTCTACCTATTATTTCATGATTATAATGCTAAAGTTAAACCCCTCGAATGGGAGAGTATGTTCCTGATTGTATCACAAGTTAATTTGAATTTTATTCTGTTTACTTTATCATGATATTCTAAAAATCTTACTTATCGACGTTATGCTAATCTGTAATCTAACTGTTTCACCATTCTTATTTCTAAAATTACTCTGTGCCAAGATGGCAAATAAACCAAATCTATTTTACAAGATCGCTTTTAATTTTGTGTTCTCAAATCTATAGCAAAAGTGAAATCCAGTTACAAATAAGAACAGTATTTACTTATCGTTTTGCATTACTTGATATAATAACTCCCTTATTGAATATAAAACTTCGAGACTACTGTACTTTCTTACGCGCACATTAAAAATTTTTCAGATTATATCAAGAATAATTGTAATCCAACTGTAGATCCACAGGGCTAAAACTCATACCCCGTTAGTGTGCCCCCCCCCTTTTAGTGCCAGTTTCTCGGTCATTCACGCTTCAATGCTTCTGTCTCCCCCCCCCTGAGCGTCCTGTGACAGTCCATACTCAAGGTCTTCTCTCGTTCAGTCAGCGACGTGGTAGCAGTTATTTACATCGCGAGTCTCTGCGCATATACTTTTGTATGTGCCGGTTTCAGAGATTATATATGCAGTCCTGAGTGTTTACTGACTCGTCGCTCTAAATCCGGTTGAAACTAGATTTTAATAGCCCCCGTTGCTGTACCAACCAGACCCGAGATTAGCACAGTAACGGAGAATGAGTGTAATTGAAAAAATGTATTTTGGCCTATTCGGAAAGAATTTTTTTCTCGAAAATCTCACTGTCTAAAATGGCCAACTTTTTGGCGAACCTAGGGTTTCGCGATTCGGTCGTCGCGCTTCGCGCTCGGTGTTATAATATGTTCTTCATGTACAACTTACTAAATTTGTTTTTGATTTCAAATAAGAAAAGAAATTTATTTACCTAAGGCTCTATCGGCCTTAAAGAAGACATTCTCATCATAATATTCGCGCTTTGCGCTCGATTTTCTGCGCTCACCGTATAATATATACGAATAAATAGTTAA
>JAUMHM010087329.1:0-10415 GCA_032362435.1 Melikaiella ostensackeni | reverse complement strand
GATTTGTGTTCATCATTTCATAATAAAATTACTCTTGCACATATTAAATAAAAGTTCAAAGACTGTAAAGTACGTCTGACTTGATTCAATTTAATTTCACATTGACGAATTTGAGGTTTTCTCTATTCTATAAAACACGTAATTGATGTAACATTATTCTATACCTTTGCATTTCAAAAATCAAATATCTAAATGAAAATAAAGTAATTAAAAACATTGTGATAATTGAGTTCAAAAAAAAAACAATCAGTATATTATTACAGCTGAGTATCAATTTTTTTTTTAATTGTGCCGCAACGGCACTACATCTGAAGATATAATTTTTGCTGCAGCAGTATTCAATTGATACGAAAATCTGTATCAATGACAAAAAAACTGAAGATAAAATTCACATTAATTTCAGGTGAAAGTTTTGCTGCAACAAAAATTATTGTTGCCGGTCAAACTTTACACGAGGCGGAGATAATTTCGCGTTTTTAAACTGTCTCCGAATAATTTTCCAGAGAAAAAGCGTCGTCTGCTATGTCGTTGACAGCAGTGCGAAGAACAAGAAAGTATGAATGAAATCTGCCTGAAAATCAGAACACCAGATTTTCAAAAACATTGCTTATTCAAATTTGATTTGATAAATAATTATACTTATCGCGGACGAATGAGAACATATTTTTCGTGACTGAGAATTTGGCACTTTACACCAGTAGAGAAGTCGCCATACTGTCTGATCTTGACCATGGTTCACAAGTTATGAAACACACTCATCTCTCGTAACTGTGCCGCCCATTTTTGTGCCGGCTTCCCGGACGTTCACGCTTAACTGCTTCGGTCTCCCCCCCTGTGCGGCTCTTGATCCCCTATACTGAAGCTCATCGTAGGGACAGTCAGTGCCGTATCAGACGTTGTTTACTTCGCGACTTACTGCGCATATACTTTTGTGCGTGTAAAAGTGTAATTAGTTTTTCCATATTATGTCTGAAGCAAAGAAAAAAACTTTTCTGTCAGTGAGCGAAAAATATCTAATTTTGCAAAAAAATTAGAAACGGCGAATCAAGAAATGCGATCTTAAATAAATGCAAAATTAGTGAACATTTTTACGAAAAATTGTTCAGTGCGCCGATGAAGTTATTAATAAATCCAACGACTTTGAGTTCAAAAACAAAAAAACAATGAAATCTGCTGAGGATGCTAAATTAGAGGCCGCTTTATTGAAATGGTTTATTTAAAAACGAGACTCGTGTCAACCGATTTTGGCAACGATGCTTCAGGAAAAAGCTCGAATCTCCAGTGAAATGCTAAAGGGGCCAGCAACCTTCAAAGTAAGTTATTAAAAACGTATGCATTCGAAGAAAAATATTGAATTTAGCAATAATATAACAATAATTTTAACCAGTTTACTGGTTAATGCATGATTTTCAAAATCGGCATAACAATGACACATAACCTCAAAAAATGACAGCTGTTGATATTATTGTTGATATTATTATTATGGTAATCAATTTTAATTTCATGAATCGCTCATCATATTTAAGTACATAATTAATTAATAATTATGTATTACGTGCTGTATCGATACATTTGCATCGATGTTTTGATAATTTTTGAAAGATTGTGAAAGTACCAAGGTGCCGGATTCAGAGACTATATATAAGGTCCTGAGTGTTTACTCACTCATCACTCTAAATCCGGTTGAGACTAGATTTTAATAGCCCCCGTTACTCTGCCGACCAGACCCGAGGGCGGCACAGTTACGGGAGATGAATGTAGAAATTTCCATCCTGAAAGTTTCGAAATGCGTCGCGTCCGTATTACAGTTCAATATAAAAACCAATAGGATAGGGCCCTTTAACGGAGCAAAATTTCGGAACTAAACTATTATTTCTACACAATTACAACTCTTATCATCTTCGTTTCGTGTCCCCAAATTTTATTATTTTTCAAGTTATTTTTCAAACCAAAAAATCAAGAAAAAATGTTAAGAATTGTTTTTGTCCAAATTAGACGAAATATTTCTTGTTCATTTTGGTTCGAAAATTAACTAGGAAAATAATAAAAGTTTCGGTCACGATATATGTAAACGTAGTCAAAAGTAGTAGTTTTATTTAGAAGAATGATTTTTTGAACTCAAAATTTCTATTAGTTCAAAAATTATAGCGAATTTTTTATATGTACAGTTTTTGCTAGTAAACAATAACAAGAAATATAAAATTTGAGAAAATTTGAAATTTTTTGAAAATGTGCAGAAACATGTACACATTATTGGAAATATTTGAGTATGTCGAACTTGAATTTTTTTCTAGCTTGAACCAAAAAAACTTGTTATTTGGCTTCCATGAAAAAAAAGTTTTTCGTGGTATTTGAAACGTTCAGAAATCCCGAAAAAAATTCCGAAATTCCCACATTGTGCCCATTTGTTTTCCGAAAAAGCAAAATGATAACATGCTTCTTTGGTTCATGTTGAAGAAATTTAAGGCTCGCCATTTTCAACTTTTTCCAAAATGTGTGCATATGAATCAATAAAAAAAAGCATGTTTTTTGCACATTTTCAAAAAACTCTAAGTTAAGAAAAATTTTTCTTGTCATTTCTAGTTTTTTATTATTGATCACTAGTCGAAACTGTATACTATAAAAAATTTCCATAACTTTCAACCAATAGGGCATTCTTTAATTTTCAAAAATTTGAATTTTCAAATAAAAAAAAAGAGAGCAGGAGATCTTAACTGATTTCAAAAAATTGGTTTTAACTTTTTTTTCATGCCAACCCTGAAATTGTTTTCCCTCAGCTCGAACAATTCAATTAATTTTAGTATTTTCATTCCGCCCTAGTGTAAGGGCACCCTAATTCATAAACTTTAATTTAAATAAAAATTCATTAAATGACGATTTATTGGGAACGTGAAATATAAATCGCATGTAATAACTTTCATTTTAAAAAATATTTTATATTTCGTCAACATTCATGGAAATTGAAGTGTTCTATTTATATTCACAATGTTGAATGTTTAGTTCAAGTAATTTCTCAAGCGAGCTTCAATTAAAATTATGTCCTAAAGGAATTTTAAATAAATTTTATTTCTGTGCAGTTTTCTATCAAAAGCTTGCAATTCTGTTTTTTTTTTTTTTGGTGAAAGTTCAAAGATTCTAAATTTGAATTAAATTTTAATTAATATTTTCAAAATTTTTTCAGCATATTTTTATCATATTTTCATCCTTTTCTTGTTACCTTATGGTACTGAAACGAACATTTTTCGTTTATGACGAAATTTATATATTATATTGTATGAATAACAAATTTTATCAAATTTATACTTTTGGCGTGATATTTTGAACGCAAGTGCCAGAAGAAGAAGTTTCTGGTACCAAACAGTTCTGAAACAAAAAAATGCAGTATATAATTTATCGTGTATTTTTGTTAGAATTTGACGCCGCTTACTATTTTATTTGGCTTTGAAGCTGTGGACTAATGTACTAATTTTTTTGAAATTGTATGTGAGTATGAAGCGCTATTTCAATAATTGGATGTTCTTTCTCCTTTTTTTTTTTAGTTTATTTTTCAGACTGTCATATTAACAATATCTGTTAATGCAAACCTACAAATATAAGTATTTTACTCATTTGTTAATTTTATTCATTTTATTTTTTAAATAAAATTTTTATATATTTTTAACATCCCTTTTTCCTGTTGAGTAATTTATCTTAAACTTCAAGAATTTTTGGGGGAATTTCAATATTTTTATTCAGGTTAAAGTTTTAAATTAGACATGACGTTTCTTTATTTCAATGTGCTTATAGAATTCCATACTGAGTGACATTTTAGTCACGAAACCATTTTTTAAATTATAAATTAAAATTTATTTTTAAATTAGGATTTATTTTTCATTATTTTTTATTAAAACATTCTTTCATGATGAAATGAATTAAGCATGAAACTTATTTATTATATTAGAAATATTATTAACGTTTCATAAAATGATTCAACATCAAACTCAATTCGATTCCCATTTTCGTTTTGATATACGATCCTCACCTTCATTACCGACTTAGGTAGAAAGTTTCACAATGGAAACTTTCAAGATCGATTAACATCTTATAAACTTCATAAGCCACGGTGTAGCCTTTCTAGATAGTAATGGTGTGTCAAGTGTTTCATTCTCAATCATGAAAAATATGTTTTAATTCGTCCGCGATAAGTATAATTATCTAAAAAATGACATTTAAATAAGCGCAATATTTTTGTTCACTCTAGTGTCCTGATTTATAGCCGGAGTTTAATGATACTTTGCTGTTTTTCGCGCTGCTATTAACGGCGTAGCAGAAAACAGTTTTAATTCCAACATAGGCTAAACTTTCGCTGAATAGCACGTAAATTTTAACCGCGGGAAATTCTACCTGCAACAAAATTTAACTTTGGTTGCTTAATGCCTCTCTTTTAGGATTTCTCAAAAATCAAAATAAAATCTGCTTTCTTCTGACAAATTTTTTGTGTACTAAAAAAAGAAACACCTAATAGGTTCATTAATCAAAAATAGACTTTGAGACACTACACATACTTAAAATTCTGACTCAAAACTAAAGTCAATGTATCCAATTAATGACTCCATCCCAAATTCTGTTGTATCTCGCAAGATATCTATATTTAAATTAATAGCTTTATTACCTTCTCTCTTTATGAATGGCATTTCCATGAACCCTCTCTTTTCTTTATTTCTCTCATGATACAAAATTTTAATATCATCCCGACTAAAATCAAGCCCTCGTGTAAGTCTATGTTTTGTAAGGACCGAATAATATGAAATCTTTCTGTAATGCAGCTAGTCTCAGTTTTTATTCTAAATGAATTAAATTCTGTCATATTTTTCACCGGTCCTCCAATAACATCGATCCCATCACCCCAATTTTCATTAATTTCATTGAAATTCATTCTACCAAAACTCGAAAATTCAAATTATATAAACAGACGCATAGCTTCCTGCGTCGAAAATCGTGGGACTGTTATTCAATGTTTTGTTCAAAATTCACACAAACACTAATTGAAAACAACGCTTCGAATTTTGTTCAAAATAGTCCGGAGAAATTTTTCTATAGACAGAATCACCACTTTTTTAAATAACAAAATTAATTACTCAGAGAGATTGGAAAACCAGTTTCACAACAAGTTTTTTACAAATTTTACAAAAAGGAGACGAAACTCGACACTGGAGATGCGCACTGCTCAAAGACACGAAATATACTGACATTGATTGTCTGAACAGAGACATCTCAGAAAATCTCATATTTTTCGAAACGCACATTAAACCATTTGTAAGAGAGAGAGAGAGAGAGAGAGAGAGAGAGAGAGAGAGAGAGAGAAATTTATGAGCGTAACTCAAACCTCTGCTGGGCTACACATACGCTTTTTTCGGCTATACCGTCCAACCGCCCTCTTGTAAAAGCCTACATGTTTTAAAGATTGTCAACAGACTTCATGGAAGTTATTCAAAAAACCTTAGCCTGAAAAAGCAAGATTTAGAAAATAGTCCAATATCTAACACGAACATTTGGAATTTCACCATTTACAGCACACATATTCATAAATTTTCTCAGCCACAGAAACAAATATCCGCCACCGTTCTTAAGCTTTTCAGAGGTGATACCACCCACACCAGCAGCCTTACCATTCATTAGTTTCTTAATCACTGACATAATGTCGTCGATATCGATTCTTCTTCCGCTACCTACTCGTATAACGGGATTGTCGAACGTATCCTCTTTAATGTGAAGGTTGTTACGCTCCATAATTTGACCTCCACATAATAATTTGCAAAAATCTCTCCTATAGTCTTCCAATTTGTCCGAATCCCATATCACTTCACCATGAGCATTCTTAATTCCGACTACCCCAGTGCTAGTACTTCCTTTCCTAATATTCTCAACCCATTTCCCAAATGATTTCTTATTTTCTTCAAAATCATTTTGCAGCCACGCGGAATTTTATCATTCCACCAAGCATCTCCAGCCTTTCTTCCTTCAGCCGTAGTACCGCACGCTACAGGTGCACTCTTGAAGAAGCTATTCCGCAGTATTATCCATGCACCCTCTACATTTTTATTGCCTAATTGAGTCTTCCAGTCTTCTTCATGATGTCCTAAATATTTATTCAGCTTTTCACGATATACCAATTGCACTTCTGGTTTCTGCAAATTATCTCTTCTAACTCGCGTCTGCTTCGACTTATCATTAATTCTTTTACTCCTCCACCCTTGACCTAGGCTCAATCTTGAAACTAAGAGGTAGTGATCCGTTCCACACTCAGAACCTCCCTCAATCCTTGTATCCCTTACACACCCTCTCAGTCTCACATCCGCTATAACAATGTCAATCATACTGTGGCTTTCGCCTCTGTACCAAGTATACATGCGGATTACTATCTCTCTGAGCCAAATATTTTTAATAAACAAGCCTCTTTCTAAGCACGAACTAATCAATTTATCGCCGTTACCGTTCGCTTTTGGGTCACCGAAATGACCCAGTACCATGTCGGTACCTTCGTGTTGCACACTAACTCAGCCATTCATGTCTCCGAGTGAAATTATTCTTTCGCCAGGGTCACAAGTACCTAATGTGCCATTTAACGAGTCCCAGAAGGTATCTTTTACATCCCTCTCGTCACCATTAACTGGAGGGTAACATGCTACAATAAATAGCTTTCTGATTCCCACTTTGATTCTAACCCATAGTAATCTAGAAGATACACATTCATACTTTTTGACATGTTGTTTTGCTCGCTCATTTAATCCTATCCGAAGCTAGAAAAAGGAGATGATTCAAAAACCATAACACATTTCTAAAAATTACTAACTTTCTCAAGTCTGTGAACTATATTTAAATAAAATATATATCTTTTGGTAAATTCAGTTACTCATCAATACCTTAATTAAAAGAAATCTCAAGTAACCATAGGCAACCCTGCAGACTGGAACAAATCTTTGCTTAATGTCTCTTCTAAAATTTCTTAAATATCGAAATAGCATCTACTTTCTTATGAATTTTTTCTGTGTACAAACTGGTTTTTCAATCGTTCTAAGTAATTAAATTTTGTTATAAAAAAAGTGGTGATTCTATCTCTTGTAGAATTTCTCTGGACTATTTCGAACAAAATTTGAAGTGTTCCTTTCAATCAGTGTTCGTGTGAATTTCGAGCAAAACATTGGACTACAATCCCAGGATTTTAGCCGCAGGAAGTTAAGAATTTGTTTATGTCATCTAAATTTTTGAATTTTGGTAGTATGAATGTCAATGAAGTTGATAAAAATTGGGGTAATGGGGTGAATGTTACTGGATTACAGGTGAAAAATATCAAAGAATTTCATGCAATTGGAATAAAAAATAAGATGAGCGGCATTACAGAAAGATTTCATATTATTCGGTCCTAACAAAACATAGGCTTACACATTGGCATGATTTTCATTGGAATGATGTTAAAATTTTGTATCATGAGAGAAATGAAAAAAAGAGAGTTCATGGAAATACTATTCATAGAGAGAGAAGGTAATAAAGCTAATAATCTAAAAAGAGATCTTGCGAGATACAAGAAAATTTGGGTGGAGTCATTATTTGGAAACATTGACTTTAGTTTTGTATCAGAATTTTGAGCATGTATAAATCAATGTCCAATTAAAGTATAAAATAATTGACTTTGGTTTTTATTCGGAATAGTTCGCCTATGTCAAAATCAATTTCAATTAAGGAATTAAAATTGTAGCAAAACAACAATTGCTATCAAGCATCTCTGTTTTATTTCCCGGTAATAATGATTTTCTAATCCAACAATTTTTTTGTTTTTCAATACGTTGTTTTCCTATACATTGCCCCTGATGAGGAAGTCTAAATTGACTCCAAAACATGTTGATCCCCAGTAGTGTAAAAAAGACGGAGAAAAAAAATAGTGTGACGTTGGTTTTGGTTGACTCTTTCTTTTTTCTCCCTCTTACTTCTTTTTGTTGTACACTTATTGTACATTTGTCTCGAATGAGCTGAAAAAGCAGGTAGTCTCAAAGTCCATTTTCAATTTGTGAACTTTTTGGGTGTCCTTTTTTAGTACACAAAAAATTTTCATAAGAAAGTACACTTTATTTCGATCCTCAAGTTGACTTTAGTTTTTTCTGTGATATAAAGAAGCAAAAGACTGTTACATTCTTGGATGATTTCGTTTGCAGATCAAATTTATACCTTCAGATTTAGTGTGATATTTCGAAATAGGAACTAATAATTTAAATTTTAATATTAAATAGCATTCTTATAATATAGATTACTATATAGATTCCATACATAAATTACTTAGATTTTCATTCCTCTTTTAGATAAGATCCAGGTAATGAAACGTAACCTGCGGTTTGGTTTTAGCTGGTTCTAAAGCCCGATAGAAACAAACTATCTTTACATCGTTCAGTTAGAAGGAAACCATTTAATTTATTTGCATTCCATCGGATCGGGATCACGAACGATTTACGATGCGTTTTTTGACTTTCTGGAAGAATGCAGTGAAGTTTGTAGATAATTAATAAACAAATGAATGTAGTTTTAGTAAACGCATTAGGAACCCTTTATGTACTTGGTTTTCTTGTTTAATCGGTTCAGGTTGCGGTTGGGTTGAGGTCGAAGAACGAATTGAAGAGAGAAAGAAAACACATCAGTCATTTATTGAAACGTTCGCTCTGAAGTATTATTCTTAATTTATAGGTAACATTTGCACCATGAGGGTGAAGCGGAGGATTGAAAAAAGAAAATTGCATGCATGCAAAAGTGGAGATTGGAGTGGCCAATCAGAATTCAGCGTGACGTCATGTATGACGTCAAGCAGTTCTAATGTTTCGGTTCAAATGTTTCCTAAAATGTTGCGTAATTTTGAGGTTATGAGGAGGAACTGACTTCGACGAAACATTATTTTTAGTTTAGAAAGTTTGCAATTATTTGTGTTTGGAAGACAAGATCCGTGTTAATGCAGGTAAGTAAAACAAATTTGGTAGAAAAAACATTTTAAAAAATTGTACAAAGGTGCAGTCTGAAAGGAAGTACACTCAAACCGCAGTTACGGACCAGTGTCGGGGGTTGTCTTCAAATTGTTTTGGTCCCAAAATGGGGCGGATCCAAACGTAAACAGTCAGGGTCGTAAGAACCATTTCCCAATATAACGCAATCTCAGAACGTGAGTTCGAACCAGAGTACCCGCGCACTGCGACTTTGCATATACGCTGCTGGTGTTTCACGCTTGATTGAACACCATCTCTCGCCCTGCGCGCCGGAGAAAACTGTGAGGGACAGCCGTTCTAGGACGGTGGAAACCGGGTGGACTGAAACCGCGGTTTAAGTGTAGTCCAAACAAAGTTCATTATGAAATGTTTCGAGCTTTATATGATTTTAAGGCGTCTTTCCCCAAAGCCCTAAGTTTTCGAGAGAATGATTATTTCGTCCTTTTACAATCAAACGCAAAACAGAGAAACTGGTGACAGGTAATAAAGAAGGAAGGCCAAGTTGGTTTTTTTATTCCATCTAATTTTGCGACAACAGAAAAGGTAAGTGTACTAATTCCAATGATGAGAAGTAACTAGTTTCTTTCGAATAGTTACTGTAACGATTTACTTTTTTTGGTAACGATAGTGATAACGCAGTTATTTTTGTAAATAAGTAACAAATTGGTAAATAGTTACTTTTGTTTTCAGTAACAGTAACTATAAAAATCGTTACTTTCAAAATGTAGTTCACAAGTCTTTTTTATAAGAATCAATAAATTTTATTGCTTTTGCAACTATTTTTTCATTTTCATTATTCAAACTGTGACGGCAGATAGTCATAGACATTTATAGCCCAATATAGGAAAATTGCAATTTTTCACCCATCCTGGAATTCAAAATTTTCGAAAACCTGTACAAACACTTTCAGAGAGAAAAAAAAAATTAATTTCAGAGTTGAATATTTATTTTTTCTGTTGAGAATCAATTTTTTTAACTGAAAATTTAACTCCTCTTTGGTTTAAAATCCAACTATTAATGGTTGAGAATCATCTTTTTTGGTTAAAAATTTTATTGTTTGGTTCAAAATTTGATTATTTTGTTCAAAATTCAACAATTTCAATGGAAAATTATTCTATTCGGTTGAAAATTCAACTGTTTTGTTGAAGATTCGTCTTTTTGGGTTGAAAATTTAAATGTTTAAACAGAAAACTCGACAATTTGGTAAAAAATTAACTTTTTTGTCGAAAATTCATATTTGCGGGTTGAAAGTTTAACTATATTGTTGAAAATTTGTTTTATTTGGTTGATGGAAACAATTTGATGGTTTGTCATGAATTAATAAAAGGTCGAAACTAAAGAAAGTATAATAGTGGTATTATTTGGTTGAAAATGAACGTTTTGTTAAGAATTCATATTTGCGTGTTGAAAATT
>JAUMHM010087328.1:0-10415 GCA_032362435.1 Melikaiella ostensackeni | reverse complement strand
ATTTATCTTTCCTTACTAATGCCGGTTTCCCCCACTCTGCCGCCTCTTACCGCATCTATGTATATAATATCTTTGCTCCAAGCCACTTTTTTCCAGGACTACACCACTGGTCAACGCCATTTAATGCTGTTGACAAAACATTCAATAGAGTCAATGCAAATCAATGCGATTTAATTGTGTTTAAGACCAAAATGGAACTGGTACACATTTAAAGGCATTGCAATGTCCGTTTTTTAAAATTTCATTCTATGCGTCCCAATCAACTCCTTACCGGGAGAGTGTATTCCATGGACCGAATCAATTTCAAATCAGACAGGTTCTATATTTCAAGTCTCAGCGTCGAAATATGTTGTTTTTTAGAGGAAATTAGGCCACACGTATCTTTCCGATTTGAGAAAGAAAAAATTTTCACGAAGTTACGAGTTTTTGAATTTTTATGTTCATTTTTAAAAAATCCAAATTTTTTTTCTTTGACCCAATTCAGATATTCCAATTTTTTTCGGATTCTGGTGAGTTTTACCATTCTATTTCTCGTAAGCAGATACATTTATCAAAGTTTAACCCGTGCCCTGTACTTTCCAGTACTTTTATTTGGGGCCCGTTTTTCACGTGGCGCTGTCCACCCCGATTGTATCATGCAATATCTTATAGTAATAGGCTATTCAATTTCACAATCACCGGTCACAATTACCGGTCTTTGAATTCATTTTTGAAAGAAGAAAGATCATTTTTTTTTAGTTACGTGCCATTTTGAAGTTGTGACGAATTAATTTATATTATAAAATCGACCAAAAACTGCTGGGTTGTGGTTACGTAGAACTTCAAAAAGTAAACAAATACCACATAGGCAAAACATGTAAGTCCAGTGTTTTTTTAAATTTATCTTTTTAAAATTTATCATTATGAAAAACATCGTGAATATCAGCGCAATCAAAATCTGGTTTATTTTGCAGATTTAGTACCCGTATTACTGTTTTTCTAATAAAAATGCCTTCTTGAAAAAATCCTCGTGTTATTTTCGAAAGAAGAAATCCGCGAGGATTTTCAGATTCCTGGAGGGAATCCGCGGGTCAGTCAATTAATCCTTGCGAACTTCATCGCATTTTCCTTGTCCAAAAATAACACGAGGGTTCAATAGGGGCCCTCGTGAAAAGAAGTACGAACTAAAGGCTACGCGTTTATATAACCCGCTTTAAACCCGTCTTAACAGTCTTATTCTGGTCCCCAGAAGACTACGGTTCTTTTGACCGTGGTCTGTTTCAATAGCCTAAAAGTAGTGCAGATATAAACTGAGGGATACGTACTAGAAAAATACTCATATTTGTTTGAATCTAATCTAGAAACGGTATTTTGTTGGTATTTCTTTTCACGATGGGTGGTCACAGTGTTAACAACCCTGTAAAAAACGATTTCATTGAAATCGATTGCATCCAATTCGAATTGTAATCTACTGGCGGCAGTTTCAAATTGTGTGTCAATCATAGTTTATTGCAAATTTTCGACTTACCACAATTCTTCTAATTATAGAAAGCTGAAATTTCTTCCACATACCATGGTTTCAAACTTTCAAATTACGCTGTAAACTTCAGTAGTATTCACTGAAGATTTTTTATTAATTTTTATTCTTAAAACCTCACTACACTACTTTATTTAACAATTGTTACTTTTTTAACGTTTTTGAAGTTGCACATACCCTCTGCCAAACATTTTTTCGATCGATTTTTTAGTATAATTTATTTTGTTATAACTTAAAATAGAACGTAACTAAAAAAAAGTATTTTTCCTCTCCGAGAATAAATCCTACAACCTATATTCTATCGTCTTTTATTTAAAAAATTCAATTATGATGATTCGCATAAGAAGAGCAATGCATTTTGCGTACCTAGTGTTTGCGACAGCGAACGGTCAGTCATTATTTGAAGTGTCGACTGTAAAAACGTTGCATTGCACCTTATTTCATGGACCCGACTTTCTTTTTATAATTTTCATGGGCCTAAGTTCTTTTTCACGCCGTGGTAGCACCTCGAACTTCCTGTCTTAATGATTTAATTAAACAATAAAATAAGGTTATTAACTTGATAGTTCAATTAAAATTTCCAAAATGAATGTTTGTTGATTTGAGTAATAAGCAAAATTAGACTTTTCAAACATTAGCACGGTCAAATTGGGTAAGGGCTAATATTTTGAAAATTAAAGTATTCAGGAGTACACATTTTTCTAAATTACAATTCTTACCTTGGCGAAACACTTGACTCGAATTATTTTTTTTGCGATTTTGTTCTTCACATGGTACCATTCCATTAGGTAATTATTTTCCTTTCCCTGCCTTTGTTCAAATTATCCAGCATGCGCGCTGATAAATTTGTTTTAAAGATTTGGTAAAGTGACAGGTGACTTAACTGAAGTACAGATACTGCGATTGAATTTGAGACGTCAGTATTTCCTGTTGCTTTTCTGTTAGTCAGCTCGAGCTATCCAGTATTATATAAGTCCAGAGAAATTATACTTTTTTCCAGAAAAAGAGAACAAGAGTGAAGAGAGGTAGAAATATTTCAAATAAATTTTGCAACAAAAAAGCTGTCGGAATTGGCAAAAAATTGTTTAAGGAAGTTTGTCAATGAAGGAGAAACATTTGAACGATTCACTGTAGAACGCGGCAATAAAGTGATGACGGTTTCTACATGGAACGCCAGCATCAAGGTTGCAAATGATATCGTGTAGGTGGATACAACGCAATTGTGTCAACGAATTACATGCACTGTCAAAGCGCAGAAAGATTTTAAGACGTGCTTTAATCATGAACTAGCCTATGTCCTACTTTTCATCTTCGTTGATAAAGGTTTGATGAGAAGGACAAGAAAGTCTTCGTTATATGATATATTTGACACCCTCGAAGATAATGAAATAGATCTTTCAGAATTCGTGTATTTTCTTGACGGGGGTAAATTAATTTGCCGCGTAGTCTGGCCAAAGAAAGACACATGCAGATGTTTATACACCTTACATGGAATTTATTCGAAAAAATTACTGCAATAAACTTTCTTGTCGCATTTGATGGTCACTCTACAATTGTGAGGTTCCGGAAAGAAAAGGCCCTAACGGAGTTGAGGCAAATTATACAGAAAAAGTGATTGAAGAGGCGAACAGTTGACTAAAAATTCGAATCTTGCAGATAAAAAATGGAAATTGTGATTACATAAATGAATCATGGAGTTTAGTTTTGGACAATATCGGTTGGCGTGCAGAAATAACTCCCGCTATGTCATCAGTTAAAATTCCCTAGGGAGTTATAAGGCTAATTTGTGGCAGCGCGCATGTGTCACTCAGTACCCATTACTAGGTGGGAATCAGGCATTTTCATCTCGTTTTACGTGCACGGAAATCACGATTTCCATGCATTTGTTACAAAAAAATATTTTTTTAATATGGAAGAGCAACTCGAATAATATCGATAACATCGAAAACCTGAGAAACGATTTCTGCCGCCTTAGGCAAACGTCGTCTCCGCAGAGCGTCACAAATGAAGCTAGTACGAAAAGCATCCAACGCCAACGACTTCCGAAAAATATTTCACCTGAAATTTTATTTCAGGAAAGTACAACTGTACCTTTACCTCAAGAAAAATTGATAAACAACTTGAAAAATAAAGCTCGTTTGATTTCACTATTGGAGCAATGGCCTCAAGGTGAAGAGTTTCAGACGTGCGTTGCTACAATCCATGCTGACGTGCTAATTGTTCAGACTGCTTTAAAACAATCTTATCATAATAAGTGTTGTAGTCGGACAAGATGTTGATCTTATTGTTTTGAAACTTGAGCCCTCTCCGGCAGAAAAAGATATATTATTTTTAAAAGAAGAGCTAGGAAGGGTTAATCTCGACTTTATACTTCACGATATGGTAACTCGTTGTCTTCCCTGCACAGTCCTCGAAGTTGAAGGTGAATATGCTTAGAAACATTTGCCACTACGTCAGCTTATCCCTGATTTCCTTTTGTGTGTTTAGCCAGATGAGGGTTTTTCTATCGGTGCGTAGGGTGAATCGCTGGGCTACCAGGTAAGACCGAAAGTGCGTTATTGCCCAGATGAAAGCGAAACATTTCTGCTGGTTGCAGTGGTAGGAGGCTTTTGTCGGTAAGAACTTAGTGGTAGCATAGCTAAGGATTCTACGTGGTCCCTCTGGTGCTTGCTGCATCACAACAGCACCCATTCCTCTGGCATTGGCATCCGTCTGAAGAATGAAAGGAAGGGACAGTTCTGATCGGCTCAGAGATTCGTAATTGAGGAAAGTCTCCTTGGCGGCTTCGAGGGCCTTCTGGGCTTCCATGTTCCATTTGTAAGGCCGTCTAGGCGAGCGTAAATCCGTCATCGCGGCTATGATCTCCGAGTACTGTGGAACATACTCGTGGAGCCAATTCATGGTCCCCAACAAGGACCGCAGACCCTTCCGGGTACGAGGTGGTTCAGCGTCTTGGATTGGTTGTGGATGATTCCCCCCAGAGGTGACGACGCACAGTGAAGCCGAATCTAGTGCCCATGGACAAATTAATTTTCAGCCAAAACTGTTCGACCGATTTGAATATTTTCTCTTTTTTTTTTTTTTTTTAGTTAAAGCTTATAAAATTTCTAACAAAGTTGTCGAGGCATAATTTCACAAAATTTATTTCATTTTTTTGTTTAACAATGAAAAATCATTTATTTAAAAAAATTTTTATTTCGAAGTTGCCATTTTGTAGGAAGTTATCCAATTTATTCGAAAATACACAGAATAAGCGCGGAAACTTATCAGAGTAAATGACATCCAGCAGTATCAGATATATAAAAAAATTTGATTTTTATAAACAAATGAGTCAACAAACGCGAGTTTTTTTTAGTGAAAACGATGTTTAGCTTCTGACCATTTAACCATTTTGTAGAAAGTTATCCAATTTATTCGAAAGTACACAGAATTAGTGCGGAAATTTATTAAAAATGAAAATGAGCAGTATCAGATGTATACAATTTTTTTACAATTACACTGAAAGTCTCTAATAGGTCAGTCTGCAATATGTCATTCCGAGAATTTCTTTCCAGGACCAGGGGACGAAGGGATACAGAGAGCGGCACTCGAAAGTCAGCAAACTCGTCAAGTACCGTATTAACAAAGCGGGCTGTATCACAAGCGCATAATTTCGTCAGTTCGCACGGTCCGCACTTCGCTTCATCCGCTCTCAGTGTTTAGGTTATGTGTTACAAAAATGATGCAGGAAAACAAAAGGCAGCGGTTATCCTTCAAAACAAACAAACATTTAAAGAATTTTCATAAATATTTTTTACTGCGAACGAAAATCACATAGTAATAGTTCACACGGCCCTGATTGTTGACATTGGAGTCGGTCTGCTACATGTAGACTTCGTTTCTTCAGTATAATCAGTTAAAAGTGTAACCAATAAGCTTTAACTGTGATATTTTGCTGTTAGATAACAATTCATAATTTTTTTAACAAATTCAATGAACAAATTACTCTAAGGCCGTTTTTAATGGAAAAACCTAATTGTTTTTCATGAAATCGACTAAAAAAAAAAGTTTAAAAAGTTCTCAGTTCGTTCATGTTTTATCGTTGCTTCCAAAAACTAAGGCACTTCTTTAACATCAACAGGAAATAATTTCAGCAAATTCAAGTCATTCGAAGTTTATGTCGTTGATATATTTAAAGACGCTTGTTCAAAAAAAATGTTCGACACTAGAGTTTCTTAACTAAAAAATTCATACTAAATTTCGGGTGAATGATTTTGTTGTAGAGACACAATTTTATTTGTACGAACATGAACGAACTGAAAATCTCTTAAACATTGTTCATAATTTCGAGCTATTTTTATAAAAGATTGTTATAATAACAAACATTTCCTGCCGGATAATAAAGTATCATAACAGACAGACAACAAGGACAATAAGGAGAAAACAATAAGGTGTTTCTATTTAAGAACGTCCTTAGAGTAATTTGTTTATTACATTTGTTTGATAAATTATAAATTGTTATCTAACAGCAAAATATCAGAGTTAAGGCCCATTGGTTATACACTTTTAATTGATTATGCCGAGGAAACGAAATCTATCTACTAAGACATGGCGAAATTATGCATTTGATTATTGAATTTTTAAAAAAATTACAAATTTGTAGCTATTACTAAGATATAGCAACAGAGTGCTACTGGTAAGATATTAGGAATTGATTCCTTTGAAAAAAAACGAAATCTAGATATTGAAAGATGTCTAAACAATGAATTTGTTTATTAAATTTGTTTAAACAAATACAAATTATTGTTTAGTAACCAAGTTTCATAGCAAGAGGTATTTTTAACATATCTGCAGTTGATTTTGCAAACAAAACGAATTCCGCGTAGTAAAAAATGACAGTATTATGCATTTGCTTACTATTTTTTTAAAACAAATAACACTTATTGTCCAACGTCAATACAATTTTTTAGAATAATTAACAAATGGCCTTTATTTTTTAAAAGTCATATCGAAATTTTTTTTCTCAGATTTTTACCCAAAAATACATATCTGAAGTACTTAAATATAGTTTTTACTAAAAAATTCCCTTTCGTTGACTCATTCGTTTATAACAATTGTAAAAAAAAATTTATGTACCTAATACTTCTGAACGTCATTTATAATAAGTTCCCACAGTAATTCTGTGTACTTTTCAATAAATTGGTTAACTTTCTACAAAAAGACATCTTCGACAAAAAATTTTTTAATGAATTTTCATCATTAAATAAAATAAAATAATTCTTTTTAAATATGCTTTGAAAACTCTGTTAGAAATTTTATAATCTTGAATCTAAAAAAAAAACATCGGTTGATCAGTTTTGGATAAAAGTTTATTTGTCCACGGGCACTACATTTGGCCCCACTGTGCGACGTTTTCGAGGTAAGGGAGGCTAGATTGCCCGATTGACATTTCTGAGTAGATGATGATGTCGGCTAAGTAAGCGATGGCGAATTGATCCCAGTCAGCACGTGACGCATCAGAAATTGAAAGGTGCTGGGAGCGTTCTTCAAGCCAATAGGCTTGAACTTGAACTTGTACTGACCGCCGCTTGGTGTAGTGAAGTCGGTATATCTCGTGTTTCAAGACCATCGACAGGTTGCGCTTACAGATTGCAGCGTTTTTTCAGACGCTTCTGTTGAATAGCAGGTTCTCCCGACAGCCTGATATGCGTTTTTTCGATCCACGTTGTTCGTAAATCTCTCCACACAGGTACAACTGCTCGAACAATCCTGTCGTTCAGGACAGCTGTAAAGATCTTATACAGCTTGTTCAGACAAGTTATTAGCCTGTAGTTCCTTAGGTTGGATAAGTCACATTTCTTCGGTAGAAGTACAGTGCGTCCTAACACCAGTCTCTGCGGAATGGTCGCCTCCAACTTTGAATGTGAGGTGAAGATCCGAGCCAGATGTTGGTGTGTAGAAGTAAACTTCTTCCATCAGAAGTTTTTAATACAATCTGGTCCGAAAGCAGAGAAGTTCTTCGTGCTCCTCAGTGCTTCCTTTACTTTTTCAGCAGTGATTGATGGACATTTATCCTCAGATGTTGAAAAGTTGACTCACAGCTCCTTGAAGCGTATGATGTACTCAGTGTCTTCATTCAGTTGGTGTCGAACTTCGTGAATCTCCCTCCAAAAAGTCTCGACCACCTCGCGCTTGGCGGATTTTTGACAAAAACGGAGGGATCGCTGAACAGGCGAGATGCGTCAGCAAGAAACTATTGATTCTCCGTGACCCATTCCTCCCTCTTCTGCATCCTCCTCCTTGCGTCAGATAATACCCGTATTTTGTCAACAATGTCCTGCTTGATGGTGAGCAGTTTTGACTTGTTCAGTGTGTGATGGCGGATCCTCAGTTCGTGAGCAAACTTTCGGATTCTTACCGTGAACGGTCTACCAGATGTTATGTAGGTAATCACATACTGAATACGGGACGCGTTCTCTCTAGTCCAGCCAATCTTCTTGTGTAGTTTATGCAAGCGCCTTTTGGTCTTTTGATCCATCGTCGGTTTTGTAATGTCCAGAAGTCGAATTCTCTCGAGAGATCCTTACGAAAGGCGACATCCATTTTAGCCAGATTATTGGGGCTCTGAAGGAACCTGGATGTTAATCTTCCTCTTTGTCCTGAAATCGTCATCATCTCTCCGGGGATGCCTGCTCTCCGCGGTAGGTTTTAATGTCGCTTTTTTCCTTCGTTTTCGGCTTGTTCTTGCAGCGGTTGGTGAAGCGTTTCTCGTACGTATTCTGTTCGTAAGAGGTTCTTGGCGCGGTTTCGCAACAACTGTTGCAAAAAGTGCGAAAGCCCTGGGTGTTTCTGGCACCTCAAAGTGTGTAGGCGCGCCATGTAACCTCTGGGTTTAGGTATAATGCTCGCATCGTAGCAATCCAGCACGTCATCCCTGAGTTGATCTGTCCATTTGAAACGTCCATCGTCTCGCCGGTCCGTCATTGTGCTTACATCCAAATTATTTTCAGCACCCCGAACTCTAGGTAAAGCGGTACTGTTTGCCGACCCATTGTTAAGTGATCTGCCCGTTCAATCGTTTTGAATAGCATTCACAACTGGGTTTGGTGTTGTCACAGTTGTTCCCAGGAGCAGATAGGGAAAGGGTTCGTCCACCCTTGCGGAGCCCCGCATGCAAGGGTAAGGCTGCATACTCTAGGAGATCACTCTGTATCCCAGAGACACTGTTATAAGATACCTCACCCAGGTGCCATTCAGCTTTCGGCACGGTTGTTCACGCCTCAGCTTGCGGGTCTTCCTTCCGGACCATCCCTGGACAATTGTCCGCGAATGTTTATCAAGTTTTGTAACCGTCTTCAGCAGAAACCCTTGTTACAGGGACCCTCTATCAGCAACCCGAGGACACGTTCGGTGACTTTGTCATAGGCCCTCCGGTTCGATTCCAAAGGAACCGAACGAAACCAAAAATTTTAAAAACCGATGTTTATGTAATTTGGTATTGTATTATATTGGTCATATTGGTATTACATTGTATGCCATGTTATTATTATATATCTTAATATGATATTATTATGTTATATTGGTATATTATAGTATATTGGTCAATTGTGTTGACCAATAATTACTTTTGTATTGAATTTTTCAATACAGGATGAATCGAAGCTTTTAAATTATACGAAATAGAAAAACTTTTGAAAGAAGAAACGGAATGAAAATTATAAATTATAAAAATAGGCTAGTTGAGATTCTACTAACTTTAATTCCAATCTAATCTATTCCAATTTTATCACAATCCGAGTTCAGACCAGCGAGCCTATCCGTAAACGTCACCGGAAACTATGACCACGATCGTTCTCGGAACGATCGATCCCGATGCAACTGGAGGTGTATGTCATCCGACTTGTCACTTCCGATATAATTCCAGTTTTTCACTAATAGCTCGGTTCCAGTGCATCCCACGATAAAAGTAGTCAAAAGAAAAGAAGGCGAAAAAAATTTCCTATAAAACTACAAAAGAAAATATATTCCACCTGCAATATTTTCGCAGATATGAACATTCAAAATTGGACCTTTTTCTTTTTTTTTTTTTAAGTAAAACACGTTTTTTTTCTGTTGAAATTTTACTTTTCCAGAGCGTTGTACAATAGAATTTTATCGAGGAAAGTAGAAGTAAACTTAGTTTTGTTAAATAAAACATATTGTTAGAGCTGCACTAGGTTCACTGTTATCACTTCATAAATTTAAGGTCAGCTGTGGAGTGAGGCTTTTAAAGTAATGAAAAAGGGGAAATAGATTATAAAATAATGAGCGAAATAGGTTAAACTTAAGGTGACAGTTTATTTACAGTAGAAAAAATCACATTGGAATGTCGATGGGATGGATGATCGAAGCTTTGGGGATGGCGACGAAGTTGATCAGCTAGTCGGAAAAAAACCAGGGAGATCTGGGTTTGTGTGTTCTTTGCTCGGACAAGGTTTGGAGCTAAGAAGTTAGGGAGATGTGGGTTGGGTGAAAGCCCGGGGGTTCTCTTTTTTCTATGTTTTGCAACGTCTTTTTATAGAAATCTTTATACATCCGCGTACCATTCCCGAAACAGACATGTACTAGGATAGTAACATTATTTGAGTTGATCAGCATCGGAGAAACGTGAAAATCTAACTAATAGAAGAGAATAATTTGAAAAAATGTTTGCTAAATAATATTTAGCAGACATCAAATTTGTCTTCTTTTCAGGAATTACGAGGGTCTTTCAATAAATACTTAGCCTACAAAAGAAAAACGAAAAATTTTGAAAAGTGGCAATTTATTTTTCCACATAATCTCCTTTTAACTCAATACACTTCGCCCAGCGATGCTCCAACTTTTTCAACCCGTCCAAAAAATACGTTTTCTCAAGGTCTGCAAAATAGGCCTCCGTGGC
>JAUMHM010087327.1:0-10416 GCA_032362435.1 Melikaiella ostensackeni | reverse complement strand
CGACAGTCATACCAACCTAGAAAAAAAATATTTTGACGAATGGGTTTCCGCGCGAAATTTAAATTGAAAAGTCTTACCTTTTTTTGCCCACAGTAGTATATTTCAATGGAACGCAGTTCCATTTGCAGGGTGGTTGAAAGAAAATACTATACGGCTCTGGGACTGCATCCTTACGGATTGGCAATATAGCCGATTCTTTGAATACAAATTCATTTACTGGTAACATCTAGGTATAGTTGTGTTGAGGAACATTCGTGTTATATTTTAAAATGGTGGTCTCCTTTTCTCATGGTTAGGGAGAACCCATGTAGAACCCATTGTGAACGTGTGCTTCGGTAAAGTTTTTTTTTGGTAGAACAAGAAGTACATGTTTGGGGCTATTTACAGTGTGGATATTTTCCGTTGAAGAGACCCGAAAGTCCCCTCACAAACACGGAAGTAGAGTCTGAATTGGAACACTTGCAGGCAAGGGCATTCCGTACGTCGCAAATTGAAGGTTCTCACGTTCCAGCTACCACAACAGGAGAAACGTTGGTTGCGTATGTGAGTGCAACAACGATAGCCAATACTCTGACAAGGAACCGCAACATTACTAGCACGATTAGTACTACCACTGCGGGTTCTTCAAGCCCAGTATCAACCCCCGGGTTAATCCAACACTTTTTCCTTCATTAAATCTAACTAACGTGTCATTTAATTATGCACAAATTTTTAGAATGCCTAACACTTTTAATTTGCTAACAGACCCCTAATTACCAAGCGCTAAGAACAAACCGAATATCGATCAATTTAGATTTCCCGATAAGGAAGCTCGCCATATCAATTATTCGCCAGTATCAAATACACTTCCGCGAGACCTGCGAAATAAAAATTCAGACGTGCGGCAGACAGGCACAAACGTGCCATTCAAAGACTCCGATTTAGCCCGTGTGCATAAAATCCAGCAGGGTGCAACTCACGAAGACCCAAAACGATATTCGGAGTTAGCTAGCCTCTTTCCGAAATCTGATTTGTCAGATCGACCACGCAGAAGTAATGTAGGGTTTGGAGAAAGTCAACCACGTGATCATTTCTAAGATGGAGACACAGTTTACAGCAATAGGTCGTCACATAGAAATCATTTCAGACATAGGAACTTAGGCAAAGTAGTTTTGGGATGGAACTTAACCTATATCCGAATAAGCGTTTTAAGCGCGGATGCATTTTCAACCAAAATATAAGATCGCAGAAGACTAAGTAGAGTATCCGACGAAGAATTGTTAATGACTATGCCAGTTTAACTAGACGGAATACACCTCAAATGGTTTAAAATCCACGAAAAAGAATTTTATAGTTGGCGGAATTTAAGAAAAGAATTCAGGTCCCACTTTGGCGACGATGACTTTGGAAGACGCGCCAAAGAGCAAATCCAAGCTAGAACTCAGGGGAAGGACGAGAGTATTGATGATTATTCAAACAATATTTAAAGCCTGATCAATTCGCTCGAAGACGAAGTTTCGATAGTTGACCTGTTAGATTGGGTCCATAGGGGCCTCCGACCTGAATATCACAAAGTCATCCGTCGCTCAGAATATAGATCATATCGAGAATTATCGCACCTTGGGAGAAGTTGGGAAAAAGAATGGAACGTATATATAGAGGATTACAAAGGTCCTCCTCCTCCCGAAAATTCTTTCTTCAAAGAGTTCGCGCATAAACCACTTTCGGCTGAGGAACCTAACAAACAATCGTTATTTTTCGCGATCAAGAAGGATGTATATAAGACCTCCGAGATCAATAGCAAAAAACAGAGTCTGGATAACCGCGGCAAAAACAATAATCAATCAGGTGGTAAAAAAAAACTCGTACTGGATTTAAGGATGGGGGAGGTCAGCAGAACAGTGATATTTTTGCTGAAAATAAAACTGAGGAATCTTCTGCAAGAGACGCCAACCAGGTAATTTGCTTCAATTGTGACCAACCAGGCCACTTTTGGAAAGGTTGCGCAGTTCCTAGGAGGCTTAGATGATTTAAATATAAAGCAGAAGGTGTCACCACTGGGGATTGCCCCAAGTGTTCGGAAAACGGCAAGGAGAAGCAATGGGCACGGTCCTTGCTGCTCTTAGTCACCAGAGACCGTGACTGAATTTCGCACCGGAGCCCCTGGGCCAAGCCCGATCATTAGACACAATTCCATCGATTTTACAGATATCAAGAGCCGTTACTTACACAATGACCATGCGGAAACTCCGACCATGTCCCCTAATAGTGGTAGGGCTGACACAGCGGTCATACCCCTGTTTCATTCTTCGACAGTAGGTTCCGGAAGCGTGAGATTTCAGGCGACGGTTGATATGAAAGAATTTCAGGGGATAAGCATGACCGATAACGAACTAGATTTTGTAGCATTATCGGACAATGATAGCATTTCGAGTGGAGACGAGCCAGTCGAGATTTTAGTGAAGGCTCAAGTTCATGGAAACCCTGAAATTGGGTCACCAAATTCCGAAAAAATGTTTGTTGGCCTGATTCGGAATCAAATCCGTCCCTTGGTTGAAGATTTGCACAAATATTTGGAATGCCCAACCCCTTCAACATACCAGAACCGGCAGTTCCATTTGAAACAATTGAGCAAAGTGATAGCCATTTGAGACTCCCGAACTGCGCTGATCAGAATACAACTGATACTCAAAGTGGACAGCCGATCCCAGTCTATCAGAAAATAGAATAAATTAGAAATGCCACACTCGGTACCACAAGTGTTCAGAAACATCGACCAAGACTTTGCACAGAAAGAAAATCTTGACGCAACCCGAAAAGACCCCACAAAAATGTCCAAACTAGGTAGATTATTTCCTAACACAACGTCCTCCGAATCCGAGAACCAAGATCTACAAAAAAAAACTAGAGAGTATGTCCCCGGTCTTGATAGAATTAAATCAAATGAATACAATCTCACGTCCTTTAACGAGAGAAAAGGGCGCAAATAACCGCGGGAAAGATAACAACCAGGCTGAAGAGAGGCAAAAGGCCCCCCAAACTGGTTTTAAGGATATGGGAGGTCAGCAGAACAATAGGGCTTCTGTTGATGATAAAAATTAGAATAAATCTCCAGCAAGGGATCTTAGCGAAGTAGTCTGCTTCAACTGCGACCGACCTGGACACTACCGAGAGATTGTGCGGCTCCTAGGAGACCTTGGTGCTATAAATGCACATCGGTACGTTTTACCACTAGGGATTGCCAAAAATGTTCGGGAAATGCGAAAAAGAAGCACTCCAAGCGGTCCGTGCTGCCTCTCAGTCACCAGAGACTGTGATTGAAACTTCGGCTAGCCTTATTAGGCCAAACTAGAGTGTCAGGTACTTAGGTTCCGGAAGCGCAACATTTCAGGCGACGGTCGATATGAAAGAATTTCAGGGGATAAGCATGCCCGACAACGTATTAGATTTTGAAGCGTTATCGGACATTGATAGTATTACGAGCGGAAATGGGCCAATAGAAATTGTGACAGAGTCTCAAATCCACGATTAACCTGAAAATGCGCTGCCATACTGCATAACCGAATCCGCCGACCTAAGTCAGAGTAGACCCCGCCCCCTCTTAGAGGATTTGGAGATGATTAGGACGTTGCAGGACAGTATTACGGAATCAGAATTGATCAGTGGAATAGTGGAGACTACTGAGGTTGCCAATAGGATTCATGTAGTTGCAACTACCGACACGGTCCCACTCGATACGTTAATCGATAATGGTTCATCTCGCGTTCTGATTCGAAAGTCGGCGATGGATTAAAAAAAGAAAAATTCAGTAAGGCAACTTGATTGCCATAGTAAATCGTGAATGATTGTGGCTAACGGTTCGACTGGTTTGATAATTGGGAAAGTCAACCTACCCATAACCATAGATAGAGTGACTAGAGTTTGCGAGGTTAGGGCAGCAACAACCTAAAGACCGAATTGATTTTAGGGCTCGAGGGCCAGGGAAAACTCGACATGGTATTTTTCTCGCGTTCTAGGAAGGTATTCATGCCAGACTCTAATGGTGAGCATTACCCCTTGAAACAGTGGTTAATGGAAGAGGAGAGTTGTAGTGGCGTAGCCGCTCTACTCGAGGGTGAGGAAGAAGCTTTGTAAGAGTTTTTTGAGTTTTTTTTTACTCCCTCCTAAATCGCAGGGCCCTCTGGGCGCGACTCACCTCATTACCCACACCATTGATGTCGGTGGCCATGCTCCTATTAAGGTGAGGTACCGTATAGTTTCTCCTAAGGTACAAGAAGCTATGTACGAAGAAGCGGACAGGTTGTTGGCTGAGGGTATCATCGCGGAATCTCATAGAGAATGGTCTGCACCTATTGTGATGGCTCGTAAGCCTGGTGGAAAATATCGTTTATGTTTGGACTTCCGGAAATTAAACGCTACTTGAAAGAAGGATGCGTACCGCTTACACTATATGACTGACATATTGAGACAGTTGAAGGCAGGGAGGTATATCTCGAAGCTAGATTTGAGCGCCGCCTTCAATCGGATCCCTTCAGAAAAGAATAGTCAGGCTTACACGGCGTTCATCGTGCCGGGAAGGGGGTTATTCGAATTTAAAAGGATGCCTTTTGGGCTCACAGAAGCTCCGGCAACCTTACAACGGCTTATTGACCGGGTGATCACGCCAGAGGTGAGACCGAACGTTTTCAGCTACGTTGACGACATCATTGTTCTCACCGAGACTTTCGATGAACATTTGACGTCGTTGGAGAAGGTTCTCAATCGAGTCGTTGAGGCAGGGTTGGCGATAAATCCGGAGAAAAGCGAGTGTTGCTGCTCAGGAGTCAAGTATCTTGGATTTGTCGTCAATAAAGATGGTCTCAAGGTCGATCCCGATAAGGCAGCATCGATAACTTCCTATCACGCCCCTGAGACAGTCAAACAGTTGCGTAGGCTCATGTGAATGTCCTCCTGGTATAAGCGGTTTATACCGGAATTTGCAACGGTTGCAGAGCCCTTGACACGGCTCTTTCGAACTAACGTCAAATAGCACTGGGCGAAGAACAACAAGAGGCTTTCGATAATTTGAAAAAGGCCTTGACTGATGCACCTATTCTAAAGTATCCGAGATTCAAAGCATGGTCGACAGCCCATTCAACCTGCAGAGAGACGCTAGCGCCACCGGTTTGGGAGTTGTTCTGACTCAGATGCAGGATGATGATGACAGGTTCATTGCTTTTACGAGTAGGACCCTCTTAGCCGCTGAGCGAAATTATACCGTCACGGAGCGCGAACATCTGGCTTTGGTCTAGGGAATCTGGAAATTCCGCGAGTACCTGAAAGGATTCCATTTCAGAGTTATCACTGACTATAGCAGCCTTCAGTGGTTGAATAATCTGAGGAACCCGACTGGTCGCCTTGCGAGATGAGGCCTAGAACTTTAAGGGCTTGATTTTGATATCAAATATCGTAAGGGTGCCCCAAATAATGTTCCAGATGCGTTGTCGAGGCTGTCTGAGGATGACGAGACTCCAGTGTCAAGTATTAGCGAAACAGGGGACCCTTGGTATCTATGACGCTTACAGGCAGTCCAAGACTGGCCCAAGATCTTCCCCAATTGGAAAATAGGGAACGGGATGTTGTATCGCCACAGACCAAACAAGGTTATTGGCGAATTAATGACCGATCTGGAGGCTCGGAAGCTTGTCATTTCGATAGAATTGAGAACCAAGGTGTTGCAAGAGGCACATGTTGCTCATGTAGCTGGTCACCTGAAAAATCAAAAGACCTATCAAAGGATAGCTCTTCGCTACTACTGGCCGGGGATGTTTCACGACGTGGTTCAGTTTGTTCGTACGTGTAGTCTCTGTCAAAGATGTAAAGTCGAACAGGCTCGCTCTGCCGGAATGATGGGTCAACGGGCCGTGGAGCAGCCCTGGACTGTCGTGGCTGGAGATATCATCGGTCCCTTTTCGAGAAGCAAGGCGGGATACGAGTACATCCTAGTGTTCCAGGACCTTTTCACAAAGTGAATTGAACACATTTTCATTCGTACGGCAAATAGCACCACTATTATAAAAGCATTTAAGGACTTAGTTGTGTCTCGCTGGGGGCGCCGGAGGTGATCCATACCGATAATGGTACCCAATTCGCAAATAAGTTGTTAGAACAAATGTGTTGGAATGTCGGTATCATCCACACAACTACGCCACTTCATCACGCTCAGGCTATCCCTACGGAAAAGGTGAATAGGGTCCTGAAGACCATGATCGCATCCTTTCTCCACGACAGCTTTCAAGACTGAAACCTGCACCTACCGGAATTTCGATTCACATATAACTCTGCAGTACACGGTACCTTAAAAGTCTCAACGATGTTCCTGAACTTTGGGCGAAATCCCCTGCCGTATAGATTAATGCGTAGAGACCTGGAAAGGAGCAACCAGCATACTCAACCTCAACCGGAGAAATGGGTAAAAAGAGTAGAGCGACTGGACCACCTACGTGACTTAACCTGTCGAAACCTTGACCAAGAATATGAGACTCAAGCGAAATACTACAATCCTACCGAAAGGGTTAGG
Organism: Melikaiella ostensackeni; assembly: GCA_032362435.1. NCBI lineage: Eukaryota > Metazoa > Arthropoda > Insecta > Hymenoptera > Cynipidae > Melikaiella > Melikaiella ostensackeni. The sequence goes on along the minus strand of JAUMHM010087327.1, from coordinate 3,878 downwards.
AATTTTAAAGTGGGAGACCTAGTTGTAAGGTCCAATAGGAAGTTGTCCAAGAAAATAGACGGGATCGCGAGGAAACTGTTTCTAAGGTTCGAAGGCCCGTTCAAGATAAAGCGACAATTGTCCCCGATCGTTTTCACATTAATGGACCTAAACGGAAAATTTGTCGGTTAAGAGCATGTAAGAAACCTGAAACCTTTCGTCTCGAACGACTAGCCCGACCATAAGGCCTGAGTAATAGTCGAGATAATTTTGATTCCCAGGTACCGAAATCTAACGCTCAAATGGAAACAAACCCAGCTAGCCCATCCCGGGATTCCACCGATCACTGGGCCCCTCCCAGAACTCCAAGATACAGGGAGTTCATGGTGGTTGCGAAGACGGATCCAAACCTGCGCTATCCATCCGCCAACGCACACTCCGGATACTTTTACCCGGCTTCTCCGGAACCACATAAGGTCCTATCCTTCAGGCCACCCACCCGACCAACTCGCTTCGACACGAAGCGCGAGTTTGATGATAGGGAGGGCTGCCTGCGGAATGGATCCCGTCGGCTGGTCTGCTACGTGGGCCCCATCCCCTGGCGTTGCCGGAAATGTAAGGAGTTGGAGCACAAGGCCGGCCAGTGTCTGGATACCCGGAACATCAAGTTCTGCTATAGGTTCAGGAAGCCTGGAGAGACCAAGGCAACCTGTCCCCATTGCAGTGAGATCTGGGAGTTGGATCTGGTCCTGGCCGGCCAACGGGATCGCGATCCGGGCTAGTACCTCATTTGGAAGCCTTACCTTGCTTTACCTTGTTGAGCTATTATAAAAAAGAGGGTAGAACGAAAGCGAGTTTCTTATTTTTTCAGTGTTATGCGTTTTTACGAGTTTTGAAAGCTTGAATTGAATTGTAGGTGTGATTCCATTGTGGTATGGAAATTTTTTTTGGGGATAAGGTCAATCTTCTACCAAAAAATGAGAATTTTCGCATTGTTTTGTGAAGTAATTTTTTTAGATGACTTAAACCAAATTTGTTTAAGTATCTGACTCAATGATTTGTAGGTATAAAGGCAAATACGAGTTTGTAAATAATCGATAGCGTAACCGCTTGTCCACTTTCCGAATATAATCGATAGTTGGTATAAATACGAATATACGATAATATGATTTAGACTGAATGTACAAAAGAAATTGTGATAAGGAAGTGAGATCGCAACGAGGGTACTTGTAGACAATAATAGTACAATTTTTCAATTTTCAGTTAATAGTCTTGATTTAAAGGGAAGTTCTTGCGGGAGGAAAGATTAAAGTATAAACTAACGATACATCGATACATCACTTCCAGTGGACATTGTCAATAGGGGTACAATTGATAAACGCTTTTTCCAGTTTGTTTGTGATTCGCAACATATCGCGGGATGAAACTAATTCTTGAAAATGAAAAAAAAATTAGTCTGGTGCAAAGTAAAACATGGCATTCAACTTCCGCTAGTTGTGTTGTGTTGAACGAATTTCATGTGTCACGGTTTCAATACGCGCGATTAATAAGCTCATCAGCATAAAAATCGTGATCTTTTCTTTTTTTAAAGCTACTGGGTGCATAATAGCGAGAACCTACAGAGAAATTGCATGACATAAATATTATATTATTTCCTGATTGAAGTCAAACAAAGGCTAACTTTTTCTATTATTCTCTTGTTGTTTGAGAATTTCATGCGAAAGATGAGTTACAAGATACTGAAGCTAGGAAGTTGTTATAAGCATTACAAATGATAAAAAGTATTATCAGAGTGGAACAAAGTTTTCCTTTTATTTATTCCGACGAATCGAGAAAGGAATCCTTTTCCGTGGTTCGCGCCGTAGTGACATAGTAAAAAGATCATAATAATTATCCTAGTTCCTTTACTCTGTCCTTTCGTGGAGAGGACAAAGATTTCGTGTTCGGCCTGACGTCGTTCATCTTCTCATCGCGGCTTGTAGTTGTGTCAAGCCAGAGAGTGCAATAGGTTACATTCTCGTTGAAAACACTCACAAAATTCTTGTTAATTCGATCAAAAAGTTTGTTAGCGCCTTGTACAATTAAAGTACTACAAATGTAATTATTTTAATTTTTCGTTTTCCATTCAATCTTAATTTTGCGTTCTTCGTGAATCAGTTGCTCTTAATAATTTAGTTTCTCGTTAAACGTTTTATTTGATAGTCGACCGTCTATTGCCTTCACGAGAGTCGTGATTCAACTTGGATTTTTTCTTTTTTTTTTTGTATAAATTCCGGACTCTAATAAATTATACACAATTTTTAAAAATTTCGGAAGAATCAAGGGAGAAGAACGATTGGTATTTGGCCTGCGTTATAAGTACTTCCGGTATGTCCAGGATTATCTATCGGGTTCAAAGGGATAAGATGAACACTGGATCGCTCGTACTAATTCCGGAAAACTCTGTGCCAGTACTTCTTCTCTCTTGATTTGAAACAATCACTTCATACGTTGTCCCTAGATAGTTGGAAATTATATAGCCAAGTGCTAAGTACCGGAGTTCCAAAGCTGCTTACCGAATACCGAAGACCTAATACCGTGTACCGAGTACCGAGTACCGAGAGGAGGAACAGCCACAAATTTATAAATAAGTTATTCAAAACAAGATTAATTAAAATCGGGTTATTTCTCTTGATCTGGTAGAGGTGACGGGGTGGATGACATTACATTTTGAATTTTAATTGTGATGTGATTGTCTGAACTCTTCGCCGAGAGAGAAGAGCACCTTGGAGTTGGACAATCGTTGGAATGAACTTGTAAAGATTTTTTTTTATTATCATTTATTGTTATTCTCTTGTTTCTCGGGTACTGTATGTCGCAGAATTTAATAATTTGCTTGCTGAAGTCATAAGGGACCTATAGTCCCCAGCGAAGGTTGGGAAAGTTGTGACGGGGTGTCTTTCACCTGTCACTTAACACTCCTCACCGGCAGCGGGCCTGCCAGAGAAAGATAAAAACTTTGGTGAATTACTGGTTCCACCAGACCACAGAACGATGGTCCGACTCCATAGGGGCACTTTTGGGTTTCACGAAATTTATTTACTTATACTCTGTCGTCTCATGTTCTTTACTATGTACACGAGAGAGCGAGCTGTTTATTTCGGAGGATCGCAGCGTGTCAGTGTTCATAAGAACCGCCATGTCCATACCATGGAGTAGAAAGAGAGAGAACCGAGTTCGTTTGTCGTTGTCGCTCCTATTGGGTCCCAAGCACGGACGGCCATCTTGGAGTGCAAGAGAAGACGCGCCAATCACGGCTCACCTACTGGAAGACCAATCCGCTAATGAACAGGCCACCTCCACTTTCCTAAAATCCAGTACCGAAAGCCCCGGCAATGGCACATGGCGTCAAGATCGTTTGATTTGAGGAATTGAATAAACCCTTTTCTCATCCACCATAAAGTTTTTTTTTCATGGAGATGAGGGGATGAGAAAGGAAGCTCACGCTAAACCCTAGGCTCTTTTCGTTAATGTATAAGTTTCTTCATTTGCCGCTAGAAATGCGGGACGTAGTTCCCTTAGGGAGATGGCAGACACGGGCACGGATTGCCTGCCGACACCGACGATATGAGGAGAGACACACGGAATGGTCCCAAACTAGCGGATGTAAGAGCGAACCTGCGAATTTATCGCGTATGCGATAAATTAATTATTAATTGATTATCAGAATTTGAGCTTAGCGTTATCTAGATCTTACTTAAGGGGGGGGGGCAACATGTGAGAAAAAGCATGATTCTCAGATTAACATCGCATTTATTCAAAAAATCCTATGCTATATTTTTAACAAAGTCAAGCCCTATTACCTACTCGACTTCTCTTTGATAGTGAACGTAAGAAAGAATTAATTAAATTTAAGTTGA
>JAUMHM010087326.1:0-10418 GCA_032362435.1 Melikaiella ostensackeni | reverse complement strand
GATTGTTATAATTATTCCCGTTTTATGATGGCTTTGCGAAGCCCCTCACATGGGTTGATTGCTAGAGAGTTTGACCAAGCGACTAGTGTCGGAGCGACCTTGTGAGATTGATCTAAAACCTTTTCCTTCTCCTCCTAAACATCCCGTACCCAAATTTGCCATTTCTTCATCCCCAGTAGTGCAACGAGACCAGAACCGAACGAGTTACGCTTACCCCGAAAGGGATTTGGCTTAATGGTATAATAATAATAATAAAATAAAATATTTTTAAGTTTCTTTCAAACTTCTAGAACTCCTACATATTTTTTAAACTGACTTGAAGTTTCTCTAGAATTTGGTGAAATCCTTCAAAACAAAAAAAGTTATTTGCAATTTTCTGGATTCTTTTTCGACTTATCTCAAATCCTGAATTTTTTTCTGAATCTTCTAAAGAATCTTGGGAAGATTGTATATGTATATATATGTATGTATATGTATATAACAGCGGTTACGCCGGAGCAACTCCTTGCGTAGTTTCGTACTGCGCATCAGGCTGTCTCTTTCTCTGCAAGCGAGAAAGCTATGCTTATTTCAAAATAACTCACGGAATGGATTTTAATTAAACTTGTGCATTTCTCTTGCTCTCTCTATTCGGTGCTGCAGTGCATGCATTCATCGCATGAAAAACACATTGATAACGCGATGTAGAATGTTGACAAAAATGTAAACACCAAAGTGTAAGCAACTCCAATGCACACGCTTGATTCTTTTTAGGTTCTCGCTCGCGGAGAAGAAGAGACAGCCTAATGCGCAGTGAGAAACTACGCGAGGATGTGCCTTGACTTAGCCGCCGTCTCTCGTGCTACCCCCTCCACCCGAGTTTCCTGCACTTATTATATACTCAGAAACTAATTATTATATATTTAGAAAAAGCGAAAGTCCTCTAACGCAGATGGAACTCATCCAAAATGAGCCCTTAAGTTTAGGGGTTCCATATGAGCTAGAGAGATGAATCCTTTTTTGGATACTTTAGACATTGAGTGCTGGCAATTTTGGCAAAAACATTCCGACTTTCCAAATAAGCGTCCTTGTAGAATTTTTGAAACTTAAAGGAGTTGACTTAAGTTGGGGTACACATGCGTTAGAGGGATTACATTTTTTTGAGGCGCCTGTGACATGAGATTCCTACGATCATTAAAAACATTTCGACGTTTCAAATTAGCGTTTCAGAATTTTTAAAACCTTAAAGGTTAATTTGGATTGATTTTCTTATGAGTTAGAGGAATGAATTTTTTTCGGAGTGCTTTTGACCAAAAATGATGCTTTTATGTTTGGAAGATTTCGACTTTTTAAAATAGTGTCTTTTTACAGAATTTTTCAATCATTAGGGGTGGATTTGGCGTGGGTTCCACGTGCGCTAAAGAGATGAAACTTCTTTGAAGTGCTTTTGACATGAAATTCTGCCATTATCAGAAAAAATTGGGGATATTCAAAACAAGCAAAAATTGTCCTTGCGTTTTTCGTAAACGTTATGCACAGAAAACCATTATTGGTGTAAAATTTTATGCATCTCAATTTGAACAATGAAAATTTTCTTTTTGCTTCATTTGTTTACGTGTCTCAAAAATGTTGCAACTAAAAAATACATCGAATTTGGCGTACTTCTGAGGATCAGCTTCTCGCAGTGTGAATTTCATACTCATCTGTCTTCATAAGACATTAAGTGGCGCACAGACAAGCAAAATATCAAAGAAAAAAAGTGTAAAGGATGTGTAATTTTTAAATAAGTTCCAAAAATCGAAAAGTTTTTCTTTGAAATAGTTACCAAGAAATAAGTCAGATCGAGAAATTCAACTATTTAAACGCGGCACTAAAATACAGTGCTATTCAATTAATCGAGTCTGAAGTTTTCGGCTATAAGTTACGAGGAGGCCTGGGACGCCTCATGCAGTCGCTATAACAATAAAACACTCCTAATTCAGAATCACGTAAAAACGATCTTTAATACTGATCAAATTACAAATAAATCCCCAGTCCAAATTAGAAGACTTGTTTCTAAATTAGATAATAACACAGCTAACGCATGGAAAAAAGAAAGAGTAACGAAATTCCAAATCTAGATGATTCTAAAAACTTTCTGAAAGTACGCGCGAATTTATTGGAAGCTTTCGAGATCAACAATATAAAACTCAACAAAGATTCAAAATCCAAGTTTGAAAACAAAGACCATTCTCAAACTAGAAAATCTTTCTTAGCTCAAAAAATCAGTTGCGCTCTTTGCACAGAGGAACATCATATAAAAAAATTGCCCTACCTTCCTATCTTCAACTATACAAGAAAGAGCTGAAGAAGCTAGAAGTTGCAAAATTTGACTAAATTGTCTAAGATTTGGACATTTTCAAAGAAAGTGCAGATCAAGTGGTTGCAAACTTCACTTTGAGACAAGCACCAAATCCAACTTAACTACTACTGAGCCTAAAGAAAAACTCATATGTTCCGCTAGTACAATCACCTCGAATCCTAATGATGGAGTTCTCTCTACAGCTTTAATCCTTGTTAAAAATATTAACAACAAACAGTGTTCCGCTCTCTTTTTACTGGATTTAGATTCGCAATGCAATCTCACTACTTATGATCTTTGCGAAGCATTTATGCTGAAAAAAACACCGGTTGATGTTAACATAGGGTCAATGAGCAAAAGCCCCTTGGCTATGAAACACAAGTGTGAAATCGAAATCCAATCTCAAACTAGTTCTTACTAAATTCGAGTTTTATGGTAAGTGGTCTCAAAAATTCGATCAATAGTGCCTGAACTTCACTTCAATCCGAAATCGTTGAAATTTTCTCTGCACATTAACCTCGCAGATCCTCAATTTGATGAGCCAGGTACAATTGATATCTTTCTAGGCAATGCTATTTTCTGGTCGTTAATCTGTGTTGTTTGAATCAAGCTAAATAATGAAGGTCTCATTCTCCAAAAAAGTCGTCTAGGTTGGATGCTAGCAGGTCCAATGCCCGTTTCTCCATCTGAACTAGTAAGCTGTAACACAATCAGCAGAATAAAGACTGAAAGTCACCTTCGTCAATTTTGGAAAATAGAATAATGTAACTTGGACAAGAAAGTTATATCCGTTGACGAAGGATTTTGCAGAGAATTCTTTGTTGAAATTTTCAAACGCGACAATGAGGGAAGGTTCATTGTTACGATTTCGCTGAAAAGAGATGCTCAATGCATAGCTGATCCAAAGGAAATAGCAAAACGTCGTTTTTTAAGTTTAGAATCGAGATTAGCTTAGCAGACCGAACTGCGAGAAGACTCCTCCAAATTCATAGGCAAATGCATCGACGTGAAACACATGAAAAAAGTAGACAATAAAATCGAACCGATTTCCTCTTATCATTTTCCGCACAATGGTATTGTTCGTTCAGAAATCAAGTCTACAAACTCAGAGTAGTTTTCAATAGGTCAGCGGAGAGTAGTTCGGGTGTATCCTTTAATGATGTACGAGTAAACAAACCCATTGACACTCACGAAATAAGAACAGTCACGTATGGCACAGCAGCAGCCAATTTCTTGGAAATTAGATTTGTAAATGAACTTGCTCCTGAATGTGATAAAACCGACCCTAAAATTGCAAAAATTATTCAACAAGATTTTTACGCAGACGATTCGCTCACAGGAGCAGATAGTATTCAAGAGACTACCTCTCAAGCAAAACAATTAAAGGAAATTTTATCCACGGGTTGCTTTAACCTCCCAAAATGCGTGTCTAATAATCTTGGAATAATCAATGATATAGTAGATCCGCAAGAAGCTTCTTATTTGATCAATCTTTCTTCTGTTAAACAAATCAAAATGCTGGGACTTTTTCGGCAAACCAATCTTGACACTCTGAAATATTCAACGAATATCTTGCAAAATACCAGGGTAACAAAGCGACAAATTCTCGTAGGAATATCTCTAATTTTCGATCCCCTTGGTCTACCAAGTCCTTGTATTATAATTGCGAAAATCTTGTTGCAGGAATTGTGACTAGAAAAACTTGCATAGGGTGAGACTCTACCCTACGATCTGCACAACCAATGGTTCAATGACGAAGAACAACTTTCAGCTCTAAACGATTATTCCATTCCACGATATGTCTTTGGTTCAAATGCTATTAATATTGAGCTTCACGGGTTTTCAGATGCTTCTCAAGAATCATACGAGGTGTGTTTACATTAGATCACAGGATGAATTTGGTAACGTAGCAGTCAGACTACTTTGTGCTAAATCAAAAGTTCCTTCGCTCAAAGCTCAAACTATTCCCAAACTAGACCTCTGCGGAGCTGCCTGTTTTGCAAAATTACTTAATAAAGTAGAATTCGCACTCGAAACACTTATACGTGGTAGTAATCATTGGACTGACTCATCCATCGTTCTGAACTGGATTAAAAAGCAACCAGAAAAAATGACAGACGTTTTTGTTTCAAATTGAGTCTCGCGTATTCAAAAATTGGCAAATATCGAGCATTGGCGATACATGCCAATAAAACAAAATCCAGCTGATCTCTTATCTCGGGGCATGAATCCTGATTAAAAATCCAGTTCAGAGCTCTGGTGGACAGGGCCGCAATTTCTGTATAAAGATAGGGTTGAATGGCCAATTTCAGAATCTCAGATTCCCGAAGTATCTGACACAAAAAACGCGTTCAAAATTACAAAAGAAAATGATCAAAATATTCCCATATACGATTCAATAATTCAAATATTCCAAAGGTTTCCAGCCCTAATAAGAGTAACCGCATACTGCAAAAGGTTTATGAAGAATTGCAAATTAGAAGTGAACAAAATATTTGGACCTCTCAGTACTAAAGAGCTACGGGAATCATTGCTTGATCTTGCTTAACTAGCTCAAAAAATTCCTTTTCAAACAGAAATCAATGCATTAAAAATAGGGAAACAATCGTTAGAAGAAAGGGTTTGAAATCCTTAGGACCCATTTTAGACGAAAACGAGATGTTAAGAGTGGGTGGCAGGTTGTAGAATTCGAATTTCGAAGAAGACAAATAGTACCCGATACTTATTCACTCTCATCACACCTTCACTAAATTGCTATTTCAACATCAACATGTTAAACTGTTTCACGCCCAATCTCAACTCTCATTATCAAGTATTAGGGCAACATTCTGGTCAATGAGAGGGCGCAATTTAGCTAGAAGAACGGTTCATGACTACGTTAGATGCTCCAGAATGCAACCAATGTCGATCACTCCAGTGATGAGCAATCTTTCATTAACGCGCATTCTTGAATCACCTCGATTTTTCGATACAGGAGTTGATTACGCCGACCCATTTTCAATAAAGCATAGAAAAGGGCGAGGTTGTAAGGTGACTAAGGCCTACGTCTGCCTTTTCGTTTGCTTCTCAACCAAAGCATTGCATTTGATGTTAGTCTCGGACGGTACAACTGATGCTTTCCGGACTGCTTCGCGGCGCTTCGCATGGCATCGTGGAAAACCAGCAAATATACACTTAGACAATGGCACTAACTTTATTGGCGCAAATAACGAGTTGAAACGCTTGGGCGATTTTTTGCTTCAAGAATGCGGCTCGTTAAGTGAATTGATTGCTGATAATGGAAATAATGGGACTTCATTCCGGCTTACACACCCCACTTTGGAGGTATTTGGGAAGCCGCAGTGAAGCCAGTTGAACATGATCTAGAACGAGTGGCTGGATATGTGATTTTAACGTTCAAAGAATTTTCAACCTTACTCACTCAAATCGAAGCAATATTTGACATTGGAGCAAAGAATACATCTCAGAGCTTTAAAAGAGGACGAAATGGCAGGTATCTTTTTCAGAACTTAACAAGAATACTCTTGTCTTCTTAAAAGGTGACAACTTGTCTTCATCAGCCTGGAAATTAGGAAGGATAACTGAAGTCCATCCTAGAAAGGATGAAATTGCTCGAATTGCATCTATTAAAACTTGTAAGGGCATGGTTCGTCAATTATTCACAAAATTATGCCCACTTCCCATTTGCGATTAATTCCTGTCAATCCCGATTTTTCAAAAGAATCTTCTATAAGAATTTGAATCTGAATGTTTTTTTAGCTTTTATTTTATTATTTATGCAATGTATTATTCAATTTTCTTCCTAAATGCTTGTGAAGTTTGTTCAATGGTTGTGCCAATTATTACTCAAATCACATATCATCATGAATTATATTTAATTCAAGAGGAAATGCTTTATAGCGCGGGGGAGTACGTTACGTTTCACAGTTTGAATCGGTTTGATGTGTCGATCATAGAGTCTCTGCATCTCATGTAGCTACTTTACCGACTTAAATTTATATAGTGAGATTTTTCAATATGGCGAAATAGACTGGTTACCCAAAAAATGTGCTTGTGTTCTCAATTCACAAATCCAATTCTTTTGTGTAAAATCCAAGCCTCAAGGCTCTACACAACAGAAAGTATAATAAAACTATTATAAAATATTTCTCTTCATTTCGACAACTTTTTAATATTATTTTTTGCTGTCGGGACAAATGGAATTCTGAAAATTAGTTATTGAAAATTAATCTGTACGCGTTTCAAAGACAGATGTCCGATTTTCAGAATATTGTTAGTCGAAGAAATTAAGGACGTCATAAATTAATACATGGTCTCAAGTTTTGTCTGTAAAAATAGGAGTTTCTAATTTTCAATCTTAGAGAGCAATTTCTTGATATACAATTTTCTAAATATGAGTGAATATTTTTGAAATGCATGCTTTTTGCCTAATCTTGAGAATATTTACTAGACCTGTATATAGTTGGGCGAAGTGAAATAAATTATTATTCGAATTCTTTTTAGGGTGCGTGGAAAAGTAGTGGTATCTTATCACGATATTTTAATTTAAAAAATTTCAACTCGATTGAAATTTATTTTTTCTAGAATATGATTTTGTATTATTACTTTTCATCGAAAATTGTCCTGATGGAATAGCACAATTTTTCCACAAACCCCAGAAACAGATTTTAAAAACTAATTTTTCTCACTCCGCCCTACTACGATAGGTAAATATGTGGTATGATATATTCTTGTACAGGTATATCAAAATATTTTAAATTTTCAGCCGATACTCTGGCTTTGGAATTTAAAAAAAAAACTTCAGTTTTCTTATAATTATGTTACAATTGTCTTATGAATTTCCATGTAGACTTAGTGTATTTACTGTACTGTATTTTTAAATAAAGTGTAGTTCTCTGATTACGCTCTACTCAATAAAGTAAAAAATATTTTAAATAATTCAATAAAAATGCTGATTTTATATCTTCGCTAACGACACTTGACCCTTACTGACGGGGCACAAGTGAAACGGCAGGAGGAAGATTCGCCACTGAAAATTTGTAATCTGTATTGCATCCCTCCTGGGGCGCGGCATTACAATTTCCTTTTAAATGAAAATAGTAGATTTGAGCATCTAGTCAACACACATAAGGGAAATTTGTTTACAGATGTTTCGGGTGCTCGCAGAAAAACAGTGTCATCAAATTTGTTACATCTCATTCGTTATGTTCTCGAAATAATATTTTTTTTTTTCAAAATGAGAATACTTCAAGTGTGAAATTGTAACACGAACGTAGCTGCATTCTCATTCTCCGCCGCCTTATTCTTGCTGCGAATAAAAACGACATCGAATCGACGTACTTTTAAGGATCGGCGTTTTTCTGTACACTGAGAGTCAAACGGAATATTTTTAAAAGTATACAACGATGGGTATTCTACAACATATTTCTTATTCTTCTCCAACTCTTTGTAATGCCTTGTAAAAAATTTTCCGATCGTTTTAGTTTGACTACTAAGATAAAAAATAACAAAATTTACACCATAATTCCTCATTAAGACTACCTTGACGTGTCATACATGAGCACTTTCGCGATTCCAGTTTCTAACAATTTTCACATTCTCATTCTAGAATTATTTTTATCAGGGTGTCTGTCAGGCTGTAGTCTGTAGTGTGTATAGTCTGTGGTATACGTAGTCTGTAATCTGTATGCACCATATACATTTTCGAAAGAATTATCAGATTGGATTGAACTTTGACACACTTTTCTAGGCCATAAAAAGAAAGGACGAGTTCATTAGTCAGCCATGTTTGACCAACGGTTCTGGTTTTTACTATCAAAAATGCTCTTTTAAAAATGAGAAAATCAATCTTTCGGACAAACTATGTGAGGAGCAAAACTGATATCACAAACGGATCTTAAAGTTTTTTTCAGAGCATTTCTTGATAAGATGCATAGTTTCTGTTTGAATCGTGAAAAATGTTATTAAAAATAAATAGCTCCATTTTTCGGTTAAACTATGTGAGATACGAAAAAAATGTCGGGATGCAGAATTGTTTATCTCAAAAAGATCTGCATATTTGTATTGAACCTTTTTTTGACAAGACGTATAGTTTTTGTTTCAATCGTGACGAATGTTAATAAAAATGAAAAATTTCATTTTCCAGAAAAACTATGTGAGACATGAATAAAATGTTAAGAAGCAGAATTGCTTACGTCAAAATGTTCTACAAATTAACTTCAGCCCAAATTTTTATAACACGCATACAGGTAGTTGTTATTTTAACTGTGAAAAATGGTGTCGAAAATTCCATCAACAAAAGAAGATTCAATAAAATATTTCGTTGGACCAACAAAATAAGTTTGGGTTAAGAACTAAAATTTCATCGTGCCTATATAAACAACTCAAGAAAACGATTTTGTTGTGATTGTCAAGATGTTTTTCTTTTAAATTGAATGACACAACTGAAGAAAAAGTTAGCAGGCATACTGACTTTAACTCAAAAAGAGCTATTTGGAAATGACCCTTACTGAAATTATGAAGCAACCCTATTTAACATTTCCGCGTTTACACAGTAGAAAAAGGATCATTTTTGTTGCAGAGCATTTTGCTCCAGCGATCATTTGACTATCAAAATCATTATGATCTGTTCATTCGGATCATTTAATCTACTTTCAGGATTAAATGTCGGACTAAACAAAATGGCCGCTAGTTTTTGGCGTGGATATCATAACTTAAATTTCTTGTTTAACCGCGCGCATGTGACAACTATCCCTAATAGAACATATATTTTGCTATCAAGTTTTGTTATTTCTTAACTTTTCAAGTACACTGCTTGGCCTAAAATCATGAAAAGCTCGCATATAAGCTAAAGTACTCCAAAATTGTCGGCCATCTTGGCCTGACTTGATACATATATGACCACGAATGAGATCATTATGAGCCAAAAAATCGATAATCCATTCTCCACGATCAAAATGCTCTTGATTTCGGTATCATTTTTGTTGCATATCAAAATGGTATAAATTTCCGTATCATTTTGAACATTTTTCTACTGCTTACAGTTTTTTCCATTTGTCTTAGTAATTCTCATTGTAGCCTCATAAACGATTGATTTTGCTTTATTCTTGCCCCTCCTCAGAAGCAAACATTTTTCATGACCTGTATATTAGGCGATTGCTATATAGAGTGTATCCTTAAATTATTACATTGGCTGAAACTCATGCATGTACTAATATTCCATATAATTAGATTTAACTTTGAAATTATTATTGTTTAAACTATCAGGTTTATGAGTACAATCGCATTATAATAGATATAATTCTAGTTATCTTATAATGGTAAAATCTGCAATTAGCTTCTTCCATTAATCGAGCATTCATTAAGTTATCGACATTCACTGAGTTCGCATCCCACCATGGTAACACATTTTAAGTACCGGGTGGTTTCTACTTTACCGGCTGTAGTACAGTTACCATAATTAGGTTCAAACTCAGAGGAAACTCGGTAATGCGCGTGCTTATATCTGATGGCGTTTGTCTGAATTACGTGAGGTAAGGTAGTTTGCACCTACTATAGTTAGGCGTTACATACAATTTTGTGAAATTTTGGGATGTAACAATCCTTAGAAAGATTAGATCCTCAGATCATTAGATCTCAAGAACAAATGAATCAATTAATTAACTATTACTCAGCTTATTAATCAATTAAACAAATTGCAGTTAGACAAAAAGAAAAATTGTAAGTGGGCTAAGGTTTATTAAGTGTTGAGGTCATATTTACGTGAAGTAAATATATATTCGATAATAATTTGAAGTTCAATTATGTTATTCGAAATTAAGACACAATGTTTATGAAATATTATATGCTGTCAACAAAAAAATTTGGTTATCGCGATGGTACCGTGCTTTAAATGAACTATGATGGTTCTCAAAAGTACAAAACACAAAAAATGTGCATATGTATTTTAACTCGAATATGCACCAAAAATGTTTGCTTCTGAGGAGGGGCAAGAATAAAGCAAAATCAATCAAGTGACCTACAGATGGCGCCAGCAGGTCTAATTTTTAGCTTGTATTCTATAGTACTATATCTCACTAGCTTGTATATCAATTTTCAA
>JAUMHM010087325.1:0-10418 GCA_032362435.1 Melikaiella ostensackeni | reverse complement strand
TTAGTGACGAAATACAACACTGTAAAGAGAAATATTAAAGTTTTTAAAAACTAATTTTGTATTATCAAGACACAACAGTCGTGTAAATAAATATTTTCAATTGAGAATATAAATGAAAAAATATATTGAAAATAGAAATTTAATGAATAAATAGATTAATTAATGCATACAAAATATTTTGTGGGAAAAAATGAAAATCATTCGAAAAAGCGAGTTTTTTATTAACAAAAAGCATTCAAAATGTAAATTTTTGCATAATTTGAAAATTATTTAGAAAGGAATTGAATATATAAACATTGTATGAAAATTGTATGAAAAATGTATTCTTATTATTAAATAAAAAGCAAAAAAAAATGGAATGAAGTACACGCTGCGAGAATCGAGTCCGCAACTTTCGGGCTACGAACCCAGCGCGCTACCGTCTGAGCTACCCGGTCAGTTGGAAGATGATACTTTTCAAGACAAGTTCAGCATCGAATACTTTAAAGTCGTCTTTCTCGTAAATGGCAAAAGAGTTGTTCCTAGGAATTTCACAAATTCATTTTAAGGTCATGAAAATTCTTTACAAAAATTATGAATCCAAGCAAAAAACATACTACATGGCACTCCCATTGGAAGTTTGAAAATGATTATATTTTGTTTTGCTAACATCCAAATTTTTTTACTGAATATTAAGAATTTAAAACATGGTCGATTTGAAAAAGTTCTATTTTTGTCGGGTCACATTTAAAAATTCAGTCTGGTGTAGGGAAGTTAAATGCCGGACTTTTCGACATTCGACAAGAACCCGTTCGAATAGAAAAAGGTAGATTTGATCGGATGCTCGTCGAATGTCGCTGATTGTCGATGGAATCAAAAAAATTCAATCCCACGTGGCGCGTATCGAGTGTCGGTTTTCCGACATTCGACGCCCGGCCAATAGAATCGAAAAAATCTGATCTCATTTGGTACACGTTAAAACTCGGTTTTTCGACATTCGACGAGAGCCCACTCGAATAGAAAAATTTAGATTCGACCAAATGCTCGTCGAAAGTCGCAGATAGCCGATCGAATCACGAAATATCAGGTCCCATTAGGCACACCTCGAATGTCGGTTTTCCGACATTCGAAGCCCGACCGATAGAATCGAAAAAATCTGATCTCATCCGCTGCGCGTCAAATCTCGGTTTTTCGACATTCGACGCCCGACCGATCTGCAACGCTTTTATATAGATTTCGGATTTTTTATTTGATCAGCAAATTCCGCATCAGTATGAGCCGATTCTCAAGATCAATTAACTGTCATGAATTTTCATTTTCAGTTGTTATGCAACTACGAAGCCAAAAGCGTCCACATGTACATTGAAACCTGAAAGTTCAAAGAAATTTCTTACATGTTTTTTTTTTCAATGAACAATCATTTAGTTTCGATGAATATTTGAACAACATTAATTTTAAGAAACACTTTTTGAAGGTAAAAAAATAACTTCCAGAGCCATAGAGGTTTATATCCCGATATAGGAAAATTAAAATTTTTATCCTATCCTGAAAAAAAAAAAATTTATAAAATATTTGTTATTGGTTATAGGTAGGTGTAAATCATCCAGAAGTGGAATTCGAAACTAGGTAAATTTATAGAAACACTTTTGGAAATGAAATAATTAATTTCCAGAGTTACGAATTCGCTTTTTGTGGTTGAAAATTAAGTGTTTTGACTGAAAATTTAACCATTCCAGTTGGAGATTTATCATTTTAATTGAAAATTCACCAGTTTGATTGATAAGACTACTAATGGTGGCGTAGTCATCTTTTCTGATTAAAGATTTTTATTATTTGGTTGAAAATTGAATTATTTTGTTGAAAATTCAACAATTGTGTTAGAAAGACATTCTTTTTGCTAAAAAATTCCAGTGTTCTCTTGAAAATTAGTCCCTTTGGGTTCAAAATTCAACTATTTGGTTAAAAATTAACCTTCATGTTGAACATTGACATTTGCGGAATGAATATTCAACTATTTTGAAGGAAGCTCGGGTTTTTGGGTTGAAAATTCAACAAATTGTTTAAAAAATTTTTTCTCTCCTGACTGGAAAATCCTTCTTGGTTGAAAATTCAACTCTTTTCTTGAAAATTTATCTTTTTTGTTCTCAAATTTATATCTTTTGGAAGAAATTTCGACTTTTTCGGTTGAAAATGGAACTGTTCAATTGAAAATTTATAATTCAACTGTTTTTTTGAAAGTTGAACTCCTTTATTCAATTTTTGTCAAAGATTTATCTCTCTGGTTGAAAATTCAACTAATTTGTTAGAAACTCTCCTTTTTTGTTAAAAATTAATTTTTCTACCAAAAATTTAAGTATTCCAATTTTGGTTTTAAACTTTGCATTTCAAGTCTTTCTTGGTGGAAAATTCAACTCTTTGTTGAAAATTCGTCTTTTTCAATTGAGAATTCATTTCTTTTGATAGAAATTTCATCTTTTTTTATTAAAAATTCAACTGTTTGGTGCAAAATTGTTTTGTTTTGGTTGAGGATTCAACTATTTAGTTGAAAATTCGTTTTCTTCTTTTGTTAAATTCGACTGTTTTTTATTAAAAATTTAACTATTTTTTGAAAGTTGATTGTTATTTGTTGAAAGTTCATCTTCTCAACTGAAAGTTGAACTTTTCGGTTGAAAATTTATCTTCCTCAGTCAAAAATCCAACTATTTGGATAAAAATTCGTGTATTTCTTTTTTCTTTGAGAAGTCTCTTATTTTATTTTTTATTGAGAATTAAACTTTCTTGTTCAAAAATTATATTATTTGCTTGAAAATCTAATGATTTTGTTGAAAATTCTTTTTTTCAAATACAACTGTTTTTCATTTTAAATTGAAATCGTTTTTGGTTGAAGATTCATCTGTTTGATTGAAAATTTAATTATTTTGTTGAAAATCGTATATTTTCTGGTTGAAATATCAATTATTTCATTTCTTTGCTGACACATTATGTTGTTTAGTAGAAAACTCGTCTGTTTGGTATAAAAATTCATCTCGTTTGATGGAAATTTCATCATTTTGGTTAAAAATGCAACTGTTTAGTGGAAAATTGATCTGTTTTGGTCGAGGATTCAACTACTTTGTTGAAAATTTGTCTTTTTGGGTTAAAAATTCAACTATTTGATTGAGGTTTAACTTTCTTGTCCAAAATTCATATTTGCAGATTGAAAATTGAGCTGTTATTGATTCAAAATTAAAAACTTCTTTGGTAGAAATATCAACTTCTTTGTTTCAAGCACAACACCTTTTTTTAAAATTTCATTTTTTCGATTGAAAATTTATCATTTTAGATGTAAATTCGTCTCTTTAATTGAGCATTTTACTATTTTGTTGAAAGTTTATTCTTTGCCATCGATAATTCATTTCTTCAACTGAAAATTTAACTATTTCATTTCTGGTTGAAAATTCAACTACTTGGTTGAAAGTTGAATTCCTTTGTTGAAAATTCATTTTCTTAGGTAAATATTCATCACTTTAGTTGAAATTTCATCCTTCTGACTGAGAATTTAGCTATTTTATTGAAAATTCGTTTTCTTTTGTTGAAAATTGATTTTTTAAACTGAAAATTTAACTATTCCGTGTTTGGTTGGAAATGTATCTTTTTTAGTAGAAAATTCAACTATTTGGTTAAAAATTGATCTCTTTCAGTTGAAAAATTATTTATTTCTTGAAAACTAAACATTTTTTGAACCATTTTCTGTGAGAAACAGTGGATTTCCAGGGCCAGGTTTATATTTAATGTGCGTGTATAGGCGGACATGATTTGGTCGTGACATTCCTGCTCTACATAGTTTTATGAATATTATGTCGGTCATGAATAACCTACGACTTTCAATAAGAACTATAAGAACTGCTACTCAACAGATGTTTGAATGAAGTTGTGTAAAAATTAATTTTTGATCCGCAAAAGTGTATCATTTTTATCTAAATTTGATAATCAAAATGATATACAACGGTTTTGTATGCCGGGGTTTACTGTACTGTTATTCCTATTACATATATTTTATAATAATTCTTACTGAAGAAAACTCTTCGGTATTTAAATAATTTTGGTTTATTAAATTCATTTGAGAGATTGTTCGCAACAAAAGTAATTTTTAATTTGTAGCAATATTTGGTTGCTAATACGGACTTACTTCTCAGTCACTTGAAGTGAACTGAGATTCTTCATTAAAGTCTAAATTCATTAAAAATAATTTCATCTAAAGTTTTACTTTTATAATCATAGTTAACTGAGCCCGGAAAGCTAACTTGGACTGTGTTAGACATTTTTTTCATAATTAAGATAATTATTTCTTACTTTTCTTGACCTTACGATTCCGTTAAAGAGAAATTGTTCACTTTAAGAGCCAAAAAAGAAAAATAAACTGTGCAATTAAAAAGACCAGCAACCAATCTAGGTAACGGGGGTCGATTACGTAACTTTCTCAGTTTATTTCTACTTTCATTTTTACTGACACATACAATTGTTTTAATTATTTATCTATATTTTTGATTCTTGAATGAATCAAATGAGTATCGCAGAATCGCCTAACTTCAGACACCCAATTTTTTTTACTTATACATAACAAAATAGTATAAGAGCAATAAAAACTTTGATTCCAAAGTCAGAGATGGCATAACAAGCCAATTTTGTTTTCCAAAAATAAGTATGAGTCTAAGAAAAATAGGTGTATTATAGTAAATTGTAAACACTTATCATCAAATTAATCAATCAAATGATTTTCACTTTTTTTTACTAATTTTCTAATAATTTCAATATTCTAGAAAAATATGAGAATAAATAAAGTAACAGATAAATTGTGTTACTTTTTTCTATGTACATAAATAGTAAATAGCTTGCACATTTTTATAACTCTCAGAACAAGAAAATATACTTTTCCTGATGTATCAGTTAAATGTTTTTTGATTTTTAAATCCTTTTCCTCGTTTCACATATTTCAGGCCAGCATTTTCATAAGAATATCCTCATTCTTGTTCTACTTCCGAGGTCTATAAAATGCGAATGGAGTTTCTCAATTTAAATTACACTTTACCTAGGTATAAACCTGAATGCATAAAAGAAGAGATTTATTAAGGTTATTTATCTATTATGGAATAGAAGTTAGTATATATTTATATAATTTTCTCATTTGAAATGTATTGCCACAAACTTGTTAAGAATTAAAAACATTTATTTTCTTATACCTATTAAAATTTTTTTTTAATTAATTAAAACACATTTTTCTTTAAGTTACTGGAATGTCAATTTTGCATGTCTTCAAAGTACAAGCAGATAAATTAAAAAAATTTCATTCAAATTTCACCACTCAACATCGTATTAAAGTCCCTAAATTATTTATTTCTGGTTAAAAACTCAATTTCTTCAATTGAGGGGCCGGATTCTACGAGTATAATTTTTCCTCGCAGAACGGCATTGGCTCCTACACACTTTTCAAATAAGTTCTGAATTTTCATTTTAAGAATTTATATTCTTATAGGAAATTTAATTGTGCATCTTTTCTCTTCGAGCAAAAAATTTGTAGCTTTTGCCTTCTTTGAAGTAAACCCGAAAACCCTGTTTTTTAGAAAACTATTTTTTTGTTGTTTTTTTTTCACTTCAACTCGCTGTAATTCAGTCATTTCTGGAAGTTTTCTGATGAAATTTACAGACAATATTCTTTGCTATATTTTGCGACCGATAGAGAAAACAACATATGAACATTTTTGTTTAAACAAAAGTTATGGATCTTTACCTAAGATATTGCATAAATTATGCATTCATATCTTCAAACTCATGGGTAGTCGAGTTAATTTCAATCAACAAAAAAATTTCAGCGGAAAAGTTCACCGTTAAAGTATAAATATGTTTTCTACGGAAAGAATGATTTTACATTAATCATTGTCAAGAAGAATTCTAATTTCGAATTCTAATTTCAAAAAAAATATTATTATAGGAAATTTAATTGATCATATTTTTCCTCTGGGAAAAAGTTGAAGTTTTCTCAGTTGTTGAAGTAAGCCCGAAAACCCCATTTTCAAAAAAAAAATTTTTTTGTCTTTTTCTACTTCAACTCGCTGCAATTCACCCAATTCTTGGAATTTTTCGATGAAATTTACAGGAAATATTTCTTATGATGTCATACGATTGGTAGAGTAAGCAGCTGAAAAATATTTTTGTTTAAACGAAAGTTATAAGTTTTTACCTGAGACACTGCATAAGTCACGCATTCATATCTTCAAGCACATGGGGAGTCGAGCGAATTTTTAGCAACAAAAAACTTCCATCTGGAAATTTGATCAAAAGTGTATAAACATGTTTTCTACAGAAAGAATTATTCAAAATAAATCATTATTAAGAAGTTATGAAGGTTTTATTTCGGTCGCGAGGCCCATTTCTTCGCACGTGTGCATGAACTCGACGCTTTCACGTGGAAGTGTAACTTCGCATGAGATGAAGTATTATTTGTTAGACAGAATTGAGGATATAAAAATATAAAATAATTCACAATCGACAATTTAGTTCATTAAATTTTGCTTAATACATAATACTACGTCTCAAAAGAAGTTTCATTTCTACCCGAATGCATCGACTTGATGCATATGTGCGTACAACAGGCCGCGCGGCCTCAATAAAACCTTCATAATTTCTCAATGATGATTTATTTCGAATTTTCTTTCCCGTAGAAAACTTATTTATACCCTTCTAATCAAGTTTTCCGCTGAAAGTTTTTTGTTGCTTAAAATCCGCACGACTCACTATGAGCTTGAAGATATGAATGCATGACTCATGCAATGTCTCAGGTCAAAATTTATAACTTTTGTTTAAACAAAATTGTTGTTCATTTGCTTACTCTACCAATCGTATTACATCATAAGGAATATTTCCTGTAAATTTCATCAGAAAATTCCAAGAATTGTTTTACTCACGTCGAGTTGTATTAAAAATAGACAAAAATTTGTTTACTAAAAAACGAGTTTTTGGGCTTACTTTAAAAACGGTCAAAGCTACATATTTTTTGTCCAGAGAAAGAAGATGCGCAATTAAGTTTGCTATAATAATATTTGTTTTCAAAATTAAAATTTGGAACTTGCTTGAAATGTGTCTAGGGGCCAACGTCCTTCAGCGATATCAATTTATAGGCGGTTATAGATTCCGACCAGGGGGCAAATGTTGAGGCCCCTCACTTCTTTTGATCGCAACTCGCATAAAGAGAATCTTTGAAATGCCTTAAAAAAAGCTGAAAGCTTAAAGTCTTCCGAATTCAACGATATCTTTACTTTCATCCTCATTTTTTTCAATAGTTGGAGGGCAAAACGTCCCAAAAAACAGGTGGTTTCGGCCTCCTTTTTCAAGGGTCCACTTTGACCTGTTTCCAGAAGAAGGGCGACGTTAGGAAAAATCTGAAAAAATTCACAGATATTCTTCGAACATTCCCGATTGCAATGCATTTTCCAAAATGTTGAAATATGCAATAGTTTACTTTTTACGGTAATTTATTTTCAGAAACTTTATCTTGAGAATGAACAGAGATAGCCGCCATTTAATGGCTCCAAATGTGCAGTTTTGTCATGCGAGTGCAGTGCAATAATTAAATTGATAAAATCATTCTTACGCAAAGGATATCATTTTGAATATTTGTGACTTCAATCAGTGTGGGCATGTGACCAGCACAGCGGGACAGGTGGAAGCAAAAAAAGTACCCTTTCTATGACAATAGTAATTCCAGAAGCAATCCACATGCCCGGCACAGATGTGATTGAACGAGGCAGGGCCATCTCAACGTCTTCAAGATAAATTTTCAGAGCGGGTCCGAAGAAAATCAAAACCCAACTGCGAATACTAATCCAATTAATAATATTTTCGATGAAAAAGAATTTGGAAAACAAATAAATTTCTCTATGAATCTGCAAAAAATGCTCTTATTCTTTTTAAAATGTTTTTCTTTTTCTATCGAAAATATTCCTGATTAGGATTAGTATTCACAGTTGCATTTCGATTTTCTTAGAACCCGCTCTGTAAATGCATCTTGAAGACGTTAAGGCGTCCCTGCTTCGTTCAATCACATCTGTGCCGGGTATTTGGCTTGCTTCTGGAATTACTATTGTCATAGAAAGGGTACTTTTTTGCTGCCACCTGTCCCGCTGTGCTGGTCACACGCCCACACTGATTAAAGTCAGGAATATTTAAAATGGTATCTCTTGCTTGAGAATGATTTTATCATAAATTTGATTACTTCACTGCACTTGCAGAACAAAACTACACATTTGGAGCCATTAAACGGCGTCTTATCTTCATTCGTTCTCAAGATAAAGTTTTTGTGAATAATTCACCGTAAATAGTAAACTATTGCATATTTCAGCATTTTGAAAAATGCATTGCATCCAGAAATATTCGGAGAATATCTATGAATTTTTTCAGATTTTTCGTAACGTCACCCTCCTTCTGAGAACATGTCAAAGTCGACCTTTGAAAAAGGAGACTAAAAAACCCTGTTTTCTGGGACATTTTGCCCTATAACTGTTGAAGAAAATTTTTTAGGATAAAAGTGAAAATGTACATAGATTTACACACAGACACTTACATAGATTTTGTTACTGAAATGTGTAAGATTCATGTTGAATTGCGAGCGAGCACCAAACAGCGATAATAGTTAATAGTTTAAACAGGTTTTATAAACAAATTCAATTATTTGGCATTTCTATGCACAGCAAGTTTTTCTTTTCTGCGAAATCATTCCTTTTCATGTGAAGAATGAAATTTGTTACCAATAGACTGCCATCTAAGAACATTAGTCATTGTTATAAACAATTTTTACAAACATATTCATATATTCAGCGTTTCTATGCTTTGCAATTTTTTTGTGGAATCATTTCTTTTCATCTGAAGAACAAAAATTTTACACAACAGACTGCTATCCAACATTTTTCATCGATGTAAACAAGTTTCATAAACAAATTCACTTATTTGGCATTTCTATGCATGGAAATCTTTTTTCTGTGCAATCCTTCTTTTTCATCCAAGAAAAAAAAATTATACAATAGACTGCGATCTAACAATGTTTGTTATTGTTATAAAAAATTTTATAAACATATTCACTTATTTGGCATTTCTATGCATAGGAAATTTCTCTTTTCTGCGAAATAACTTCTTTTCATCTGAAGAATAAAATTTGTAGACAATAAATTGCCATTCAATAATAATTGTGATTGTTGTAAACAATTTTACCTAAAAAGTTGTCTTATTAGATTGCCATTGGTTACATTACTATCAGAAGATGCGAAAAATCTTCCCGTGGAATAATATATTCAAGTGAATCTTCGAATTTTATAGGTCCATAAATAGATAAGAAAAAGGTGAAATTAAAAAACTAAAAAATGTTCAAAATGCCTAAAAGACCATCAAAAATATTAGAAAATAAAGGAAAAAAAAGGAAACCTCTTTCATGGTTGCAACTTTGACGTTTGTTAGAGAGGCTTAAATATTGCCATGGAATGAGTTTTCATAGCAATATAACAAATAGCAGTGACATTCTAATGAGTAAATTTTTTTGTAAAAATCGATTATAATAATGCCAAGTGCTATTGGATTGTAGTGTATTGTGAACAATTTTTGTTCTTCAGATGAAAATAAATGATTCCACACAGCAGGAAAATTTCCTACGCATATAAATACATATAGAAATTCCAAATAAGTGAATTTGTTCAAAACATCGTTTTTATTAATGTCAAACATGTTGAGTGACAGTCTATTATCTACAAAATTCATTCTTGAGATGAAAAGAAATGTTTCTGCAGAAAAGAAAAATTTTCTGTTCATATAAATGCCAAAGAATTGAATTTGTTTATAAGACTTTATAAAACTTCATAAACAGATTCAACTATTTGGCAAATCTATGCACAGCAAATTTTTCTGTCCTCCAGAAACATTTCTTTTCATCTTAAGAATGAAACTATTTTGGGCTATTTTCGTTTAAACTATTAACTTTTATTTTTATTTGGTGCTCGCTCGCAATTAAACGTTAATCTTACACATTTTAATAACCAAATCTACGTAACTGATGTAATCAAATTTCGAAAATGCAACAGATAACTGTTATATTCATCAATTTGTTTATAACAATTAAACAAATTCAGGAATTTAATCTGCAATTTAAATTTTCATTCAACGAAAATGAATTTACTAATTCTATATCAATTTGAGGAAATATAGATAAATAGGGCTGAGTAATATTTCAAATATAAGCAATTGCATCATTCAACTTAAATAAAAAATTAATAACTTTTTTTTTAAGAGCATTAAATTACGATCCTCCATGAGTATTTGAAAAAAAAGAAAGATCTAATTATAGTAAAAAGGAGATGTTTCGGGTTTCAATCGTGTGCAAAACTACGAATCTTGCCGACGTTTCATGAACATTGCAGTTC
>JAUMHM010087324.1:0-10418 GCA_032362435.1 Melikaiella ostensackeni | reverse complement strand
CTAAATAATTATAGTCCATTATACAACATAATATTAGATTCATTAATTTAAGATCCAATGTTTTAGACTCTTACTCTCATCATCATATTATATTATCATTAGTTTATAATTTTTTCTACAAACAATTTGTTACTTCGACTCTTCTACATCTTTGTCATTTTATGTTCTTACCTTCTTTCACTCGATGGTAAAGTTCAATATAGAGCAAAACGCTCGTTCTGTTTCTTTTTTCAAATTTTAATTTAATCTTTTTTATTAATTAATTTTCAATGATATATCATGAATTTTTCTTCATGGATGAACTGTACTTTCTTCTATATTACTAAAAACTATAGGTAAATGATTTTTTATTTTTATTTTAAATATTTCAACTTCATTTTTCTATATCGTATATGTTTCGTTTTGTAGTTAAAATTTTATTTTTCTCTTATTTACAATATAATTGCTTTCACAGAACTAACTTTGAGAAGGGAATTTAAGAACATGATTCCTTGGCAACTGACATATTGACTTTTTTCTACATGGACTTGATTTTGACAATGGATTTATGTTTTTCTGATGAGGAGAGCATTTGACTCTTGAAACGTCAATAAAGGATCTTCTTAACAGCATCGAGGTCTTTTTATCTAGTCTGAATTATGTCATCATACATTTTAACCTCTATTCATTCAACTATTTTATTGTAAATTCGTTTTTTTGTTGAAAATTCAACTATTTGGGTGAAAGTTGTACTACTTTGTTAAATAATCCTTTTTCGGTCACAGATTTATCATTTTGGATGGAAATTTATTTCTTTGCTTGATAATCTAACAATGTGGTTGTAAATTTATGTATTTTGTTTAAAATCTTTTTTTTAGCGGAAAATTAAACTTTTTGTTAAAAATGCAACTGTTTCGTTGTAAATTAATCTGTTTCCGTTATGGATTCAACTATTTTGTTGAAAATTCTTTTTTTTTCGTTGAATTCAACTGTTTTTGATTAGAAATAAAAATATTTTTAGTGAATTATCAACCATTACATTTTTCGTTGAGAATTCATCTTTCTCTTTTGAAAATTCAACTAGTTTGTTAAGGATTCATTTTTTGGGTCTAAGATTTATCATTTTATTCGAAAGTTCATTTCTTTGCTTAAAAATGTAGATATTTTGTTCAAGATCATTTTTTTGTTGGAAATTTAAATTTTCAGTCAAAAATACAACTGTTTCGTTGAAATTTTGTTTCTTTCGTTGAATTCAACTATTTTTTATATAAAATAAAAATATTTTCAGTTGAATTATCAACTGTTACATTTTTCGTTGAGAATTCATCTTTTTCTTTTGAAAATTCAACTACTTGGTTGAAAATTGAACTTCTTTGTTAAGAATTCATTTTTTGGGTCGAAGATTCATCATTTTATTTGAAAGTTCATTTCTCTGGTTAAAAGTGTACATATTTCATTCAAGATGTTTTTTTGTTGGAAATTCATTCATTTTATTGAAAATACAACTGATTCGTTGAAAATTAATCTGTTTCAGTTATGAATTCAACTATTTTGTTGAAAATTCGTTTTTTTCGTTGAATTCAACTGTTTTTGATTTAAAATAAAAATATTTGTAGTTGAATTATCAACTATTATATTTTTCGTTGAGAATTAATCTTTTCCACTCGAAAATTCAATTACTTGGTTGAAAATTGAACTACTTTGTTAAGAATTCATCCTTTGGGTCGAAGATTCATCATTTCAGTTAAGAGTTCATTTCTTTGGTTAAAAATTTGATTAATTTGTCAAGATCCTCTTTTTGTTGAGAATTTATCTTTTTTAGTAGGTAATTCCACTATTTAATCAAAAATTCATTTATTTTGTTGTAAATTCGTTTGCTTCGTTAGAAATATAATCTTCTTGGTTGAAAATTTATGTTCTCTGTTGAAATTTCATCTTTTTGTCGGAAACATATTTTTCTTGGTTGAAAATTCAACTATTTGATTAAAAATGTATGCATTTTGTTAGAGGTTCTTCTATTTTGCTAAAAAATTATTCTTTAAAGTTGAAAACGTAACTATTTGATTGAAAATAATTATGTACAAGATATGGATTCAACTCTTTTGTTAAAACTTTGTCTTTTTAAGTTGAATTCAAATGTTCTAGATTTAAACTTGAAATCATTTTTGCCTTCAAAATTAATTTTTTTACTAAGAATTCACCTATTCCATTTTTGGTTGAAAATTGATCCTTTTTAGTTATAAATTCAACTATTCCGTAAAAAATGTAATTATTTTGTTAAAAATTCGTCTTTTTGGACAAAGATTCAACTACCTGGTTGATAGCGGAACTACTTTTCTGAAAGCTGAACTACTTGTTTGAAAGTGGAACTACCTTGTCAAAAAATAATTTTTTTGTTTGAATATTTATCATTTAAGTTGAAAATATATCTTTTCATTTTAACATTTAACTATTCCTTCTTTGATTGAAAACTCATACATTTTGCTGAAAATTCGTCTATCTGGTAGAAAATTAATCTTTTTGGTCAAAAATACAAACCTTCGGTTGAAAATTATTTGGCTTTAGCTGAGGGTAAAAAAATTTTGTATATATATATATATTTTTTTTGTATATATATATATATATATATAATAAATGAATCTTTTTCATTCGAAAATTGAACTATTAGGTTGAAAATTTATATATTTTGTTTATAATTCGTCTCTTCTGAAGAAATCAATTTTCTATGATTTGAAATTCAAATCTTTTTTGGTTGAAATATCTACCATTACGTATTTCGTTAAGAATCCATCTCTGTTGATTGAAAATTCAAGTACTCGGTTCAAAGTGAAACTACTTTGTTATAAGTTAATTTTTTTGCTAAGAATTTAAATATTTTATTGAAAATTCGTTTTTTTAATAAAATTGTTTGTTAATTCTTTATCGAAAATGCAACTATTTGTTCCATTCATGTATTTGTTAATATTGATTATGAATAAAGTATTGATCAATATTGATTATGAAAATAGTATTGATTAATATTGATTATGAATATTAAGAATATTGATTCACGTATTTTTGTTGAAAATTCGTCTTCTTGGTTGAAAATCCATCTTTTCCGTAGAAAATTCATCTGTCTTATTGAAAATGCAATACTTTCAATTGAAATTTCAGGGATTTTAAGCGTTTGAAGTTAATTCAAATTGAAATTTAATTTTTCTGTCGATTTGCAAAAAAAAATAACGTGACTGTCAATTGCCAAGATCGTGAAGTTGGGCTAGTGGATTTTTTGATTCACTAGATTAGATCATTTTAACATTGAAAAGAAGATTAAATTGAGCTGCAGCACTTTTGATATCTCAGGATTTATTGTGGCTCTATTCTTCAAGTTAATTTCTATTGAAACGAATTAATTCCATTATGATCAAATAAACCTGATTTAAGTATAAATAATCATCAAACCAAGCAATATTCGTAACCAATTATTGACAAATTTGACCTAGATCTCCTGGATTATGCAGGCCATTATAACCGCGGGTATGTGAACAGGGCCGAAAATTTCTATGCGACCCTAGCAACATTAAATATTCGTTTACATAACAAACACAAAAAATACTTCATGTTTGCAATGTAGTCTCATGCGCCAAATTACTCTCGGATGCTTCAAAGATCGTGTTTGGAAGCTTTTAATGCTGTTAGTTTAATCTAAGGCACTATATTGTGCAGAAGTTCTGGTCTGCTCTGTTAATACCAAAATTTACAGTCGATCAAGAGAAGGATTAGATATTTTGATAATCCGTTGCGACAATCGAAAGACGCTTGCGATTAGTTTTGGATCGATAGCTCATCGAATTTGGACTGGAACCCAAAAGCTGCAATGAAGCTTATAGCAGGATGGCATTTCGAAGCCGGTGATAAAGAGTTTAGTTTAAGGCACTCAAAATGAAAAAGTTCACTTGGTATTTGTATGTGACTCAAAATGTTTTTGCCCTGCGCGGTGGGACAGAAGACAAGATTCCGTGACCAAAAGTCCACTTTTCATAATTTAAAAATTTGACAAAAAAGTTATGTCATTGCAATCATCGATAATTGAAGCATCTTTTACGTGAATTATTTCTAAATTGATAAAATCCTGCTCTGTCGACAGCTACGCAAACTATAAAATCATTTTTTCCTTTCCTTTCTGCTTTGTATTAAAACACTTCAGATATTGCCGGACCAGTTTTTTACAGTATTAATGTTAGCAAATAAATAGTAATTGGTAAATTACTTTATATCACTTGATCATCCACGGTCGTCCCGCAAACTATCTGAAAATTTTAGATATCAGTGTGTTCCTTATGATAATTACGAAAAGATAGCACTGCCCACTTCTGCCCGTTTCCATAAATTTCGCTAAAAATTGCAAGTAACGGAGTCAGCGTCCAAAAGTTATAAGCTCAAAATGATGGATCTAATATGATGGCAAAAATTTTCAAAATTCTACAGGTTTACCTATAACTTGGTACAGTGGTGTGCAAAAGTTTCGGGCCAAACACATTTTTGACTTTATATAGTAATTAAAAGCCACTAAGCGAGATTGAGTGCATGTGAGTTATTAGTATTTTATTGATCTACAGAATTATGGAATTTATATATTCTTTCTGAAAGTGTTTCTTTGGATTTACCCAGTTACGACTTTCACTCCTAGAAGATTTACAATATTTACAGACCAACAGAAAATGTGTCGGAAGTCGTTGAATTTTCAGAAAAAAAGGATAAGTTTTCAACCAAAACAGACATAACTTCAACAAAGTACATGAATTTCCAAATAAAAAAGGGAAATATCCAACCAAATAGTTGAATTTTCAACTGAACAATATAAATTTTAAACCAAAAATGGAATGGTTGAATTTTTATTTAAAAAGTGAATGTTGAACCAAAAAAAAACGTTAGCGAAATAAATCATTTTTAAACAAAAGAGATGAATTTCCAACAGAAGTTATGAATCTTCAACCCCAAAAAAAACATTTCCAACAAAGTAGTTCAACTTTCAACCAAAAAAGGTGAGTTTTCAATGAAAAAGGTAAAATGTGAGATTTCAACCAAAGGAGATTTTCATTTTAAATCAAATACAGCTAAACTCAACCAAAAAATACGAATTTTCACAAAATAGGTTAGTTTGAAACTAAAGGGATGAATTTCAAACAAAAAGATAATTTTTTACCAAAAAAAAGAATTTTTAACAAAATACATGAATTTTTTTTCATTTAAAAAAATGAGTTTTAGCGAAAAAAGATGAATTTTCAACAAAAAATGTAGTAGTTGATATTTTAAACGAAAAAGTTGATTTTCAACCAAATAATGAAATTTTTATCCAAACAAGTTCAATTCTGAATGAAAAATGTAATATTTCGAATTTCAACCAAAAAGACGAATTTTCAACAAAACAGTGTAAATTGAAACCGAAAAGATGAATTTTCAACCAAGAAGAATAATTTTTTATCCAAAAAAGACGAATTTTAAACGAAATATATGAATGTTTAACTAAAATAGATCAATTTTCAACAAAAAATGGGATAGTTAAATTTTTAATTGAAAAAATTAATTTTTAATGGAAGAAGATAAATCCTCAACTAAGAGTGTAATATTTTACATATCTTAACAAGAAATTTCGAACAGAATAAATAAATTTTCAAACAAAAAATAAAATTTTTAATCAAAGAAGATGATTTTTCAACTAAAATAATAAACAAAATAGCTGGATCAGTTAAATTTGCGGTTAAGAAAATTCATTATCAACCAAAGAGAAATAAATATTTAACTCTCGAGTTATTTTTTAAATTCTTTCTAGGTGTTTTCACAGATTTTAGAAAATTTTGAATCCTAAGGTGGGAGAAAAATGTCAATTTTCCTACATTGGGCTATAAATCTCTATGGCTATCTGCCGCCACAATTTGAATAGTGAAAATGCAAATAGTTGGGAAAGCAATAAAATTGATTGATTGTTGCAAAAAAGACTTGTGAACTACATTTTGAAAGTAACTAAAAAAGTAACGATTCTTATAGTCACTGTTTTTGAAAAAAATGTAACTAGTTACCAATTCGTTGCTTGCTCACAAAAATAATTTCGTTACCAATATCGAAACTGCAAACATAAATTTCATTCTTCCTAAAATGGCGTCCGGCATTTTGATTAGCTCAATAATGCCACGAAATTCGAATCAGCCAATGAAATTGCCAAGCGGCATTTTAGAAAGAATGAAATTTATGTTACATGCAGTTTTTAAATTATGTCAAATGATAATCCGGAAATATGAGCATTATAACAAATGGTAATTCGGGAAAATAAAAATTATGACCGTTGGTAGTTCGGAAATATACAAATTATGTCAAATGGTAATTCGGAAATATAAAAATTAGGTAAACTGGTAATTAAGATAAATAAGAATCATGAATTGCTATTCAGTCAAATGACTTTAGGTAAAATAAATATTAAGGGAAATAAAATTTCGGGAATATTCATGCGCCTGGAGGCAATGTACAGTTATAGGACGTCTATAAAAGTAGAAATGACCTATGCTCGCACAGTCAGCCGCAGTTCGAAGGTCGGTCATCGAATGCAGGTCAAATCCTGAGGTTCCAACCCATATTTCTTCCACACGACGATACACTAGTCTCGTGAACTATATTGTGGGTGGATAGTGTACAGGTAAAGGTCGAATTGCAGCACGAACCATTGACTCCATTCACCTGAAAATTGCACTTTTCACTTGAAGGTACCCGTGTGGAAAAAACCCTTGTTCAGCCCTCTTTGGAATGTTGGGCCCCATCAGGGGCCTATGTCAACAGTCCGGGTAGTGTCCATTTGATCGCCGTCCACCTGCTTACCTTACCCCCACTACTCAACTTCCCCTTAAGAAGTTAAGGCACCACAAGACTGCTGCCGCCGACCCTTGCCACTAGGGGGATGCTTTATACCTAATAAGAAATAAAATATGCAACATAAAGTTGTTTAATTTTTCAATTAGTGACATAGAAATACACTCAACTCTTTATTTAACGCGCCTTGGTATACTACCTTCATAGAATTGCCGCCAACTTGCATTCATTGATGAGGGGGTCCAAGGAGCCAAAATAGAGGATTTTCGCCAGCTCACATTGGTTGATGAGAGGGTCCGAGGCGCCGAGAAAAGGCGCGTGAGCTCAGCGAAGTTCAGCAGTTCCCCCTGGCTGTTTATAACGTAGAATTTCTTGAAAGAGCTTCATGCTCATAGCAGGCCATACCCCAGGCACGATTGAAATGGAGAGATGAGTGTATTACATTCGAAATCTACCTTTTTTTTGTCATTTCAACGATATGTTATTTGCCTTAATGAGTTGAAAATTAAAAGTGTTTTTCAGGACATGTTCAGGTTCAGCGAAATTCAACTGCAATAGTTCCAAATGTCCCTTCTCTAAGAATTTTTAGACTGTCATAAAGCAATAAATCGACTGCTCGTACTCAAATATTAGTTGACGGTATTTGACGCAGATAGTATTGTATGTTGTTATATGTTTCGCAAAATGATGATGAATGTATAAAAAACGTCAAAGATTACTGTTGTACTTTTCACGTTTCTTCCAAAGTTCGGGATCTTTTAAATTTGTAATGTTTTCCCAACTTGAAACAGTTTTGAATTTTGAATAGTTCCAAATTTCCGATTTTGAATTGAAAATATTTTCCAAATTTTTAATCATTCGTTTTGAAAGCGCTTTTCAAATTTTGAATTTAAAATGGAAGGCTTTGGAATTTAAGTCACACGCTTTCGAAATTCGGGTTCTTTTAACATCTTTTAGTCTTTTGAAATTTTTGGCATGTGCAAGCTTAGTTTTTCTTTGAAATTTTGAAAATTTTGAATTTTGAACGGCATTAAAATTCTACTTCTTCGAAGTTCTTCATTCTTCAAAATTCATACAGCTTTAGAATTTTTTAAAGCTTCTAAATTCGCGTGTTTCCGTATGTTTTAAAAATGTATACGCTGTTCCATTTAAAAGGTTAAAAATGAAAAATTTTCACAGCAAGCGTTAATTGATATTGAAGTATGAGCAATCGACTTGGTGCTTTATGACAGTTCAGAATTTCTGAAAATAGAAACATTTATAACTATTGCATTCGAATTTGGGTGAACTTAAACCCTACCTGAAAAACAATTATAATTTTCAACTTACAAAGGCAACTAATATATCGTCGGACTCACCAAAAAACGTATGACAGAAAAAATAAAAAACAAGAAAACTTTCATTTTGATAACTTTATAAATCGAGAAATAAAGGATAAACTTCCATAAAGCGCACACCTTCAATTAATTTGAAACTCTGTATACCTATATATTTTGATGCGCTGATTATGAAAATGATAGTGAAAATACTCGCAAATTTCATTTTCTAAGTTAAAACTACAGAAATCTATAATAATGTCATGTTTTTCCGTTTATTTCAGTAAATAATTTGAATTTACAAGAGAACTTTGAGTAAAACTTGTAGGTCTTTCAAAATGTCACATTTCATGTTGAATAAATTTTTACTCTGCGACTAATAGTTTTCAAAAAAATAGATGATAAACATTACAAATCACAGAAATATTGCACAATGTGTAGCGGTGTGACTTGAATTGTATAAAAATTTACTGACAGGCTGCATATGCATGAGGGGTAGGCATGTGACCTACATTATTTCTATGACCAGTCACAGAACCACGAGACACTGAAAAGTGGTATGAGTGTGACTGAAATCATTTCAGTGACCAGACACAGGGGTACCTTTCCATCCCTGCGAGACGTTAGAAGGGGGTAGGGGTGTGACCTACATTATTTCTATGACCAGTCACAGGGGTGCCTTCCTGCCTCCCGCCACGTTGGAAAAGGCAGGTAGGTGACCAAAATTATTCCAGTGACAAGACACAGGGTGGCGTTCCCCCCTCCCTTACGAGACATTGGAAGGGAGTAGTGGTGTGACTCGAATTATTTCTGTGACCAATCATAGGAGTGCCTTGCCACCCTTCACGAAATGTTGGGAAGGGGTAGGGATGTGACGTGAAGTTTTTCTGTGACCATTTACAGGAGTGGCACAAGTCCCATTCAAAGCAGTTCTATACTTTGTACCAACATTTTTCTTCTTTCCTCGAAAAATAATTATTTTTCGAAAAGTCTGTACATCACATAAAACGCGTACTTTTGGAAGATCTACGACTTTATTGAAGATGATTTTTTGCGAATTTTTACTTTTATTGAAATAAACGGAAAAGCATGAAATCCTTATAGACTTTTAGGGTCTTGACCTTGAAAATCAAACTTACGATTATTTCAACTATCATACTCATAGTCAGCGCGTTGAAGTACATAGGAATTCTGAGTTTCAAATTTATCACAGGTATGCGCTCTTCTTCGGAAGTGCATCCTGAGTAAATATATCTTCATACTTTTCTGACACCTACATTATTTCTATGCCCGGTCACAGGGATGCCTTCCCTTCCTCACGAGACGTTGGAAAGGGGCAAGGACGTGACTTGCATTATTTATGTGACCAGTCACAGGGGTGATTTACCGCCCCCTGCCACGCTAGAAAGGGAGAGGTACGTGGCCTACATTATTTCTCTGACCAGTTACATAGGTGCGTTCCCCCATTTCCCGCAAGGCGTTGAAAAGGGGTAGTGGTGTGACTTGAATTATTTAGTGACCAGTCACAGGAGTGCTTTCTCACCACCCACGAGGCGTTGTAAAGGGATAGGGATGTGACCTACATTATTTCTGTGACCAGTCATTGGGCTGCTTTCCCCCATTTCCCACGAGGCATTGGAAAAGAGTAGTGGTGTGACTTGAATTATTTAGTGACCAGTCACAGGGGTGCCGTCCCACCTTCCACGAAACGTTGGAAAGAAGTAGGGATGTGACGTAAAGTTTTTCTGTGACCATTCTCAGGATTGCCACAAGTCCCATTCCAAGCAATATTATACACTTTTTACCAACATTTTCCTTCTTTTCTCGAAGAATAATCGTTTTTCGAAAAAACTGTATATCACATGAAAGGTGTATTTTGGAAAGATATACAATTTTTGTTGATGGATTTTTGGAAAATTTTTACTATTTACTGAAATAAACGGAAAAACATAAAATTCTTATAATCTTTTAGGGTTTTTGTTATCAACCCCCTTGTGGTGACGGGGGGGGGGAGTAACTTAAGTGATGGGGCAAATGGGGGAGTTGAGGTGGGACGACGAGAAGGTGGCCCCGGTCGGGGCGTGCTGTGCTAATGTACCGTACGACTGGGAGGTGCCTCGTATGTACGGAGACACCGAACAGCCGACGGGCGTTGCTGTGGGTCCGGAACGATCCCACCGGCCTAGAGAGTCAGGCGGCGGGAAGTCGTTCCAGGTGACCCCTTTTTTTTTTTTTTTTTTTTTTTTTTTTTTTTTTTTTTGTGGGGGGGGGGGGTGGGGGGGG
>JAUMHM010087323.1:0-10418 GCA_032362435.1 Melikaiella ostensackeni | reverse complement strand
AAAAATAAATTGCCACTTTTCCAAAATTTTCGTTTTTCTTTTGTAGGCTAAGTATTTATTGAATGACCCTCGTAAGCATTGCTGATGGGAATGTATAACATTTTTACCACAAGTTTTGAGAACTCTTTGAATTCGTTTGAGGCCGCGAATATTTTGACCCATTTCAATTCCAAAGGCAAGTTCAGGCTTTTTATTGATTCAATAACCGTCGATAAAGTAATAATTTCGTCGTAAAGTTGGTCTTCGACAAGTTGAACTTTGACTGCTTAGGCTGCTTGGATAAGTTTTTGACATTTGAGATCTTTTTCCAGGTCGATCGCCGAAAATTGTTGGAGAGGAGGGCTGTCAAAATTATACCATTTTTCGAGGTATTCAGTTGCTTGCTGATACACTGAGGTTGCTTTGGATTCAATTTTTTTTTGCTGGAACGCATTCGATGGAGCAAGACTTTGATTAACTTACACGCCAAAATATTTGTTTCAATTTGGGTCCGAAATCCATGTTTCAGCGACCTCATGATATCGTGAACATGGGAATTCATAATTGCATCTTTTTCCAAAGATTTGATGCTCCTCGTCAAGAGGAACATACAGTGGTACACGAAGTAAAGTGACAGCCACCAAGTCACAACGTGCCTCAAAACGTCTTCATACATAATATCGAAGTCCTCAAAATACGTTTTCAAAATCTCAACTGCTTTCGCGCTGGTCGAGAATTTTGCGTGAATTTTCAAAAGCAAATTTTCAACGTCGAATAATAAAGACTTGCACGCATTTCTGCCCGAATTGTGAATAACGTGAGCGTTGCAGTTGCTTTCAATAATGTCACGACTGACTAAACAAGGCTTTTGCGAAACAGAATTCTTGACGCCATAATTCATACGAGCGTGGTCAGCCGAGTAAGAGCTAGCATATTGAATACTGAGGCCGTGGCTACCTAAACAAGTCATTATTTGATTGTAAATATCTTGTGACGACTCTTTTCTGTCTTCATAGAATTCTATGATTTTGTCTCCCACTTCAAGACTTATGTCGAAGTACCTAACGGTTATTGGCTACAGTTTTCGGTTACCTTTGTTTGAAGCGTCTGTTGCTATTAATTGGTACACGGGTATGCTGCTAAAAACTTTCTTCTCTTTCAAAGTCATTTCGGTGGATTTTTCAGCCAAAATGTTTTCGACGAGCCTTCCGGCTTACGTCCTTCCGCAATGTTGTTTATTGGCAATTGTCCTGTCAAAGTACAATTTACTCATAAGTTTAATGCCACAGTCAATACTCGTGTAACTATGGTGGTGATTTACACCATTATACACGCTACACAATTCAGGTTTGGCGACTTTCAATTCTTTAGATAAACCTAAAGAAAATTAATAAGCGTCAAATTTTGTAGTACATAAAATTGAGTTTTGAATAAATTTTTCTACTGTCAATTTTATTATATATTTATGTTTGATTTTAAAAAGCAAAACATGTTAAAAAAACCTTTTACTGGCAAAAACGTTTCCATAAGGTTATTCGTCCCAATTGAGTTCATAGTTTTCTTGTGACCTTCAGGCGAGAGGTGTTTTTTACAGCTTTTTCCCCATCATATTTAACAGTGAATCTCACATTACATTTAGAGCAAGGAGCAGTGTAGTTATCAATTTTTTCCAGCCACATTCGAAAAACTGCATTTTGTAGACATGCATCTTGAAAACTACTGTAATATGTTTTTTTTTCTTTAAAAGTGGTTTCTCAGGATCAAACATGATTATTAATTGCAATAACTGTTTTTATGTCTTTGATATGCGTAGAATTATTCAATCATTCAAGTAAACCCGTCATTAGGGTTACGTTTTTCTTTACATCAACTAGTTATTTTTGAATGTTGGGGTTTTCCTTCTTTTTTTCTTGAACGGAAAAGACCCCGATTCGTATTGAAAATATAATACGGACTAGGGTCTTTTCCGTACCACAAAAATAAGCAAATAACAATGCGCATCAGTCAGGGCATGATAAGCTGGTATAGGGGAAACAATCGAAATATAAACTGGAATCAGTTTCTCCAATCACCTCTCATCTTTCTTTCGTGATTAAAAATATAAAAAAAATTGCACACCGAAAAACTCAGTACCCTGGAGAGTCGGAAATTGCATTTCAGACCCGGAGATTCCGGGCGAGGCCCGAAGAGGTGGTAACTCTACTGTTACTTTACCATAACTGATCATATTACGATCCATATCTTTTACATAATAGACATTCGGAATTTTAATATGTTTCTTCTCGCTATTCGCAATAAAATAAGTTTCTACTGTACCTATCTTAGTTGCTTTGGAGTATTTACCATTTGCTACTTTTACATCTACTGTTGGTTGTAGTTGACCTGCGCATGCGGCTGTCCTTGACGACCGCCTCCTCGCCACTGCGCATCTCTACCAGCGCCTCTTCTTACGTAATTTCCTGTTCCTCTCGACCGCGTGCTATTTCCATTTGGTTTATATTCTTGTTTCTTATCAACTTGGAATGCACCAGATTTTGTATGATGCTGACAGTTTGCTCCTCTTTCTCCTAATTCCCACTTCTGTATTTTATTTTTAACAAATTCACAAATTTGATCTGTTTCTTCTACTACATCTATCAAATCTCCTATATAATTACGCGTAATTAATGCGTAGTACTTTATACGCACATTATTCTTTCAAGGATTAGAAATAATATACATAAAATCAGAAAATAAGTTAGAATGAGCGATGTAAAAAGGTTGTAGTAGAGATGTAAAGGAACGGAAGTTATATAAACCCGAACGTGACACATTATAAATAAAGAAGAAGGTAGTTTCTCAAGGAGTATCATATAATTCAGGAACACCAGTGGAAAATCTGCCGTAAATCCCTGAATATTGTCTTGACCAAGTTCAGTACTTTCGATCATCAGCGGGAAACAATTGCTCAAGCTTTACCTTTATACCGATGATCCCGGAAAGTCTGTGATCGAGATTGAAATTCCTTATTATAAGTATTTTTTATTCAGCGAGTGAGTCCAATGTAGCACGAACTCTTAGTGAGATAAAAGGAGAAAAAGAATATGGGAAAATTCAAAGAAAGTAGGAAACAAAAGTAGCATGCTGGGTTCGACCGAATCTCTCTTGTCCTGGGAGGGAGTTATTAGAGACCCTCTGCTTCAGAGGGGTAGCACAACAAACTATTACTTATTTTTTTATTCTGTCGGCACGCGTTCCCAATTCCTTCAAACCTTTAAGAACAAAGTTTCCTGTTCTATTTTTTTGTTTGAGTTTCATTATTCTTTCCAAGGATACCTTCTTTCTAATGCATGCACCTCCGTAAAAGTTTATTAACACAGAAACTATCGAAAAAGTTTCTCTATTTCTACATTCACGTCATAATGAGAAGATATCGGGTTTTATGTGAAAATAAACTTTAGCGGATTTAATGAAATCTCAACGCTTCGAGACCCCCTCAAAAAAGAACAGATCTTACGATGGTGTCTGTCTGTTGCTGACGTTTTCGTCGTCGTTATCGTCGTCTGTATACTGGATAACTTTTGAGAGACCGGTCGGATTTGATTGCGCTTTGTCACGTTTTTATGGCACGTTTTTATGGACCAAAAAGAAGGGTCGGGTACGTTAATCAGCCTCTTTTGATCAACAGTTCTGGTTTCAACCACCGAACAAAATACTAAAAGATCAAAAATTCTATTTTGCGGTCATACTATACATGCTCCAAGAAAAATTGAAATTGAAATTTATTCAAGTTTATAGTAAAGGACAGTGCTTTACCCAAAAACTCGTAATCGCAGCGTAACTACTGATTGTTCTACAAGATATTTCCCTATCTATACCATTCGCTATATCATTCCATCTTCTGAATATTTCTGATAAAATTTAGTATGCAAGAAAACTATATACCTCTCAAAAATGTGTGTGTTCTAAAAAATGTTTCTAAATTTATTCCGGTGTTATGAAAATTTTTCAGTAATCTTCTTTATTACTTTTATATTATTCGATGCACGAGGTTTCAAAAATAAATAAAATTTATGAACTTGCATTTTAGAAAATTTCCAATCTCTGTCAAAGCCGTGAGTTTGATATCTCTAAGAAGTACCGTGTCGGAGTTCTTATTATACTTGCGATAAAATTTCGTAGACAATAAAATTATTTACACCCAAAAAATATGTGCGTGCTGAAAAACGTTTCCTTAACGCTTCTGGTGTTGTTGAAAAGTTTTAGTAATATTTTCTATTATTTTCTTATACCTCAATGGACGAGGCTTCAGAAAAATAAAACAAAACTTAAGAACTTACATTTAACAAAATTCCCAATCTCTGCCAGAGTCGTGAGTCTGCTCATTCTACAAATTGCCGTGCCAGAGTTCTGTGCAAATTTGCTTAAAAATTCAGAATACAAGAGAACTATTTACCTGTAAAAAATTTAGTTGCTCTGAGAAATGTTTCGTAACCTCTGATCATGTTATTGGGAAGTTTCAGTCTTCAAAATGTAAGGAAAAATTATTATTTTGAAATTTGCTTACTTTGAAAATTTTTTAATTTATTCATTTTTATTTATAAATTTATTTGTACCGAAGTTTCAGCAGAAATAGCCAAAGTCGTAGCTTGAAGCTTTTCGTACCAAAATAACTTATATGTATCAAACAAAAATTGATTTTATTAGAAAAAGCTGACTTGCCTTCTATCTTTTGAGAAAATATTGCAAGAAATGTATAAATATAATCGATTTTTCATGGTACCTTTCTCCGAAATAAATTTTTCCATTTCTGGATTTCTTCCGAACGTTTTGAGGAGATATGAGTTTGTAATAAGACTTTCGACGAAAATTAATTGGAACTTTCCATTCAGGTATTTTTGTCCCAAAAAAATTCAGTAGGACTTATTTTGAACTCTTTTGGTACTCCAGATTACATTTTAGCGGTGCTCTGATAAGACATGAGTCCTATGAGCACTTGAGAAAATCTCCAAAAAAATAAAGTATAACTTTCCTCATATTCTTGTTCCAAAAAAATTGTTCACTGCAGAACCATATTCGAGAGTACAGTATAGTTATTTCAATGTTCAAACATTAAGTTTATTTAATGCCAATTTTCATAGTGCACACATATATAAGTACATAAATGTACTGAAAATTTTGAGAGAAACAGATTTTTTCCACATCTCCAACTAAAGAAGCTGAATGGCTATTTGTTATAATCTATTCTTCTGAATTATCATTTACCCTAATTTATACTCTTTCGAATTACTATATTTGTTATAATTGTAGTTTTCTTTTATATGATTCGCCTTGATTTTAATTATTATAAATTAATAATCCGCATCATTATATTTAACCGAATTTTCACTTTTTATAAAATGGCGACTGAATTTCTGAAAGTCAAACCTTTTTCCAGGCGAAAAGTGTTACTGTTTAACGGCTCTACAAAACGTTTCTGCACCATTTTTCAATATTTTACATCGACTTAAAATTATTTACGAGTAAATAAATATATTTTCCTTTATTTTACTTCGACTTACTTTTTTGATTCTTTAGAAGCGTGTTGGTTTCTTTTCAATTTCGAGAACAATAAGCATATTTGAAGGATGGCAGGACGGAACTAAATATCCAAAAAAGTCGAAATTTTCCAGAAGCGAGGAAAAGTTCTGTAAAATCAAAATCTCTATTTAAAAGTATAAACGGAGGTTCACTCTCGAGCTGAAGTGTTACTGAATTGAAGCCATGAAAGTTTGATTTGTAAAATTATCCAGTTTTGAGAAAATAGATGAGGATGCTGACGATCTCAAAGTGTCAGCGCCCACAAATTTGCTTGGGCTCGGCTGCGGATTAAAACAAAAAATGTTAGCTTCACTTTAAATAATGAAAAAGACGAACAAATTTGCCACAAATTTGTGGCAACTATATCTTGTCCAACCAGTCGTATAAATTGAAAATTCGACAATTCGCTCACGGCTCTCTCCACAGTGCAATGCATATTTACAGAAGCATACTCACGAATAGTATAAGAGTGTCAAAACTAACAAGTAGCTAATATCTACTGATAACTAAAATAACTAAAATAATAAAAATAATAATCTGATAATTAAAATCGACATTTGAAGAGATTGTTGAATTTTCCTTGATTTTAGATGAAGAAGACAATTAATTTAATTCAAAATAATAATCGCACCCGATTTTTCATATGTACAGGTATTTATTGTCTTATGATATAGATGTAATAATTATCATTCTGATTACTATAACATTTTTTCAATAAAAAGGCCGAATTGTAGGTCTTCTTGAAATTAAAAGTTTGTTTTCTAGACTTCTGTTTCGTATCTCATTTTCATTGGCTGAAAATTTGAATTTTAGATTTTATTCTTATCTCGCATAGTTTTTCTGGAAAATGGAATTTTTTATTTTAAATTGCGTTTTTCAAGATTAAAACAAAAACAATGCATCTTTCTGAAATGAAGAAATTTACTCTTAAACGTTTTTTCCGCATCTCGCATAGTTTGGCCAGAAAATTAAATTCTTAATTTGTGTCAAAAGTATCTTCAGTGGATGAAACCAGAACTGTTGGTCAAAAATATCTGGTTAATGAACTCTTATTTTTTAGGGCTTAAAAAAGCATGCCAAGGCTCAATCAAGCCTGATCATTTTTTCGAAAGTTATTGTATTCATAAAAATCGTTTTTTTTTTCACTCAGGGGTCATCAAAACGTGGAGATTTGATGAAAACCTACGAAGTCAAATTTTACATTAAACTAATACCTTGTCATAAGGATGAGAACGTGAAATTGAGAAATAGGAACAA
Organism: Melikaiella ostensackeni; assembly: GCA_032362435.1. NCBI lineage: Eukaryota > Metazoa > Arthropoda > Insecta > Hymenoptera > Cynipidae > Melikaiella > Melikaiella ostensackeni. Next base: position 3,623 of record JAUMHM010087323.1, on the reverse strand, counting down.
TCCTGTAGAAAAAACGTTCATTTCATTTTTCAGGTTTTTTTTATGTAATGAACTCGTTTTCGGAAAAATGTTACTTATTTAATTCTGTATCGCCACCCTTCATTTATGAAATTCATCTCTCATTTTATCACTTTATCTGTGCAAATTTTTTCGGAAATTCCTACTTTTTTGCAAAATATAAAAATGTTGTTTTGATTTTTTCATCCGACCGTGAATCTGCGATTCTCACATGACGTGTCGGGTATATTTTTCATATGAAATGGACGGAATACAAATATTAGTGACGTTCCTTTTCTTCTAATTCAAATCGTAATAAGAAGTACGAGTATATAATTCTAACTATTTCAACGTTAACACTAAAATATACGATACCATTGTTCCGTCATGAAACTAAATTTCAGGGTGGTACAACAAAAACCGTAAAATATATCCATGTTTGTCAATTTAAAAGAAAATCCTTAAATTCCTCCTCTCGCCAGTACAACTGCATGCTTCGATGAAATTCTAGATGATTCTCGCGTTCATTGACTGAAAATTCGAATTTTTGATTTTTTACTTATCTCGCATAGTTTTTCTGGAAAATTGAATTTTTTATCCTCAATGATATATTAACGACAAAAAAAATCTATGCATCTTTCTAAAAAGAACAATTTTTCTCTTCAGCATTTTTTGGCAAAAAAAGGCAAGAAATAAAATCAGATGTTTTTCATATTTGCTTGAATGATATATTTTCCTCAATACAAAATATAATTCCTTGTCTACAGTTGGATTAAAACCTTGAGTGTAGACAATTGACCATCAGACTTAAGTATATCACAGTGAGAAATACAATAAATTGACTTCTTGATGTTATTTCAATTTCTTGTAACGTTTCCATGCACTGCTTCCGCCTCTGCTTCCATTTTATTATCCGCTGTTGTGTCTACGGGGTAGTGCGCGTCCTGGAAAAAATGCGCAACACCCTGGCTGCTGTCCTTCATACCTCGTTTCATACTGAATATTCCTCCATTTAAGGCGATTTGGCACTAGTTCGCCAAATGCTTCAGATCTTCCCTGTAGAGGTGTAAACATCGTACCTTCTGCTGATGTGCTTTTTTCAATCGGTCTTTTACCGCCTTTTCTACCGTCATATACTGCACGAGCTGTAAAACTTTCGTCGCGCCATCCAAAGATGATGTGATTCGATACTACAAGATACATAGGAAGTTTGGCTTTAGTTTTCTCATTCTTTAGAAGATCCTTTATATCTTATGGTCTAGCCTTCCTGACGGAGACAACACTCCAGTTGAATTCGGCGTAAACTAAAACATCGAGATAAAATTCTTAATGTAGATAAGTCTGGTATTCATTCAATATGCACATTATGCAAGGAAGGATTTCAATAACGTGATCTTGTTCATACTACTGAACGACAATCATAATACTTTTCATAGCATATGCATGATATCAGCCCTTTTCCATGCTTACAGAACGGGGCTAATCTTCTACGTTTCAGTCTCTATAAAGTTATTTTCACTCCCTAGGGAATGACAGGTGATTTCGTATGCAAATAATAAAACATTATACATCTGCGAGCACACATTTTGCGATAAGAAACACACTCACCTCAAAAACTTTAAGGAAATTTTGATTGCAGATGGCAGAATTTTACGTTATTTTATAAAAGGTGATGGTGAGTTACCATAAATTACCAAAACATTCCAAAAATTTTAGATATCTTCTTACCCTTTCAATTTTTGTAAAATTCTTAAGTTAAAAAAAAATAAAGCATCAAAAAATTTTTGGATGTCTTTAGCATGTTGGAAATTTTTGGTAAACTTATAAGTTGCCGAAAATAACAATTTTAACCCTGAGTTACGAATACGCGAATATTTCCTAAACTAGAACCGGCTATATGGACCCTTTTCATCTGGAAGCCCGCATATATACTACAATTAAGGTGCAATTAAAAATTTACTTAAAATTATCTATGCACTTTTTATATTCCAGTTTAATTCAATATTCTAAGTAGTGGCCTCGTAGGAAGTTCTGAGAGGCCCTCGTAGGTGACTCTGGAGACCTTAGTTGGAAGTTCTGGAGGCCCTCGTAAGAGGCTATGGAGGTCCTCATCGGAGACTCCATAGGCATTCTTGGGAGACTCTGGAGGGCCCTGTAGGAGGTTTCGGAAACCCTCGTAGAAGGTTCTGGAGGCTCTCATGAAAGGCTTTTGAGGCTACTACAAAATGTTCTACAAGATATTTCACTAAATGTACTATGGTAGTCCAAAGAAACAAAATTTTGTATTTTTTGCAGTCTCACCCTCTCATTTTGCGTTATTTGCTGAAAAAATATTTGCCTAATTTTTTTAGATGTTTTAAAAATTTTTTAGAGGTAGGGCTCGACCTTCAAAGTAAATTCGTCTAGACTGGAATAATTTTCATTAAAAAGAGCTTGCACATCTCGATTCTTTCTGATTCTGTTTTGGGGATGCCTCCAGAGTATTCGAAGCAAAAAATTAAAAACGATCGGATAGGCCCCTCTTTGAAACAACCCATTCTCCAATTTTATTTTTATTTTTTAAGTATGTTTTCATTAACATCATCAGAAAGAAATGAGAATGTGCAAGCTCTTATTAGTGAAAATTATTTCAAATGAAAAAGGAAATTTATTCACTTGAAGCTCTATCGACCTTGAAGAATACATTCTCGTCATAATATTCATGCTTCGCACTCAATTTTCCGCGCCCATTGTATAATATATACAAATAAATAGTTACAAAAACGATTAAAAATTATCTTGATGACTTACGATTGGTCACATAAAGAAATATTTAACGGCAATTTTATTTGACTTTTTAGAAGCACATTATTCTACTCTTCTCACTTTCTTTCTTATCTCGCGTCGTTTGGCTTAAAAATTAAGATTTAAATATTCCAATATCATTTTACATACTCAAAAAGCAAACTATGTCACCTATCAAAAAATGTTCAAACGAAAGCTTATGGGTCTTGGTGAAAGTAGAAATTTTGATTTCTTAACTTTTTTGTTTCTCGCGTTATTTGGCTCAAAATTTGAATTTCTGATTTTTCGAGAAAATTCAAAAAGTTGTTGAGACAATCTTGTAGGGCTTTCAAAAAGCAACGTTTTTTCTGACATTTTTTCATATCGTGCATTGTTTGGCTTAAAATTTTCATTTTCGTTCCTTTTTTGGATTTTGAAAATAATATAACTCTCATAATTTTTCTTTTTATCGAAAAAGTCATAAGGATAAATTATTCCACTTCCTAAGTTCTATGAATAGTCGTACAAATAAGTTTTTAATCCTAAAAAATGTTCTCGAAAAATTTCGAAAATGCTGTAACTTTTTGAATATTTATCCAAAATGGCTGGCTAACGAACTCGACCTTCAGTTTTCGGCACTAAAACAGTGTGCCAAAAGTCAATTCAATAGATTCATTCTTTGTAAAGTTATCGTGCTCACAGACAGTCATTCATACATACATACATACATACATACATACATACATACATACATATATCCATACATACATACATACATACATACATACATACATACATACATACATACATACAGCAGCAGCACACAACAGGCAGACACATTCGTGAAAACCTGTTTTTCGGGT
>JAUMHM010087322.1:0-10418 GCA_032362435.1 Melikaiella ostensackeni | reverse complement strand
TGTCAATTAAACTTCCCTGCATATTCAGCTCTGGGCCACCGATTCGCCTGGTTTCAAAACTCGCAAGTTCCATGTATGGCTTCCATGTATGGTCCGTGTAAGAGATAGGGTATCCAGATTTGCACCATGGATGGTCCCTTAATGAATTTCTACTTAAGTATTGGTAATAAATTAGGCTGTGTAATCCGATAAGGGATACGGGAGAGGAAAAAAAGAGATTTACATGGACGCTTCATTCGAAAAGTTGATTTGAAATTACAAAAAACTTCAAGCAGAACACAAATATTAACCAAAAACAAAAAAATATCGCAGATTCTTAAACGTACACAAAACATTGTAAGAGTTTATTCATGCCTACGAGTACTTGTTGTTATTTATCATTTTTTTCCAAAAAGAATTGAAATCGAGCATGAAAAATGCTACTCGGCATAAAATGGCCAATCGGTCAGGGCTACCAGATTTTGTATATTGTTAGTTAGCTTCCTAAATAACACCTATTAAATAGTGCACAATGCCGTGGAGAATAATTTCACCCAGTAAATATATTTTAAACATTCAAAAAAATAATAATTTCTCCCATTCTTCATACGCATAACCGTGAAAAATATTATTTGACACTTCTCTGTTGATGAATTTTGATCAATAACGATGTACAGCAATATTCACTACGTTGAATTTTAATTTATTTTTTACACAAGAGATTGTTATCACCAGCGATAAAATCGATGAAAACTTCGAAGAAAAAAAATTAAATGATCCAATTTCCACGGTCACATTTGGCATTATACTGTTTTCATCAATTCAAATGTGTGCTCCAAAACTGACGTCGATTAAATCTCTATCAAAAGTACGAGCATGTTACATGAGCGACGTTTTAACTTGTACATTGTGTGTAGCTTTATAAAGTCCCGTTATATTTAATGATAGTAGAATTAAATATGAACATCCAAACAGGAAAAATAGGAGACCTGTAAAAACTGAGTTCAGGTTCGTAATATTGAAATTTTGAATGTTTCAATGATTTCTTCAATAAGTCTTTTAATTATACTACAGATGAAAACTTTACATTCGTTAAAATTCTAGCTTATTAATGTCTTTCTATTATCTTTCCTATCATTTTCGCTGCAAAATAATTTGTGCTGAATATTAAGTTCATTTCCTAATCATCGAAATGAAATCTACTTTCTTATAAAAATTTCTCGTGTACTAAAAAAGGACACACAAAAAGTTCACAAATCAAAAAAAGACTTTAGCAGAGATAATTCATAGAAATTGCTCTTTTGCTACAAGGCTCTCCATGTCAGGTACACCAAGGGACTAACCTCCTACGAAAACTAGTCTCCAACGGTTATGTCCTTCCATTCGCTTGAGGCTTCCCTGGGCAACCCTCCCCAGGAAGGAAAGACCTCCCAGGGTAAGTCCTCCCAACAAGAGCAGTCAGACTCAAGTCATCTTGCACATGACTTCCCAAAGTATATAAACATCTTCAGGTTCAGGCTATATCGGGCAGGTCTTCCCACAGGATAGCACTTCCGGGCATCACTCTCCAAAGTGAAAAAATGATAAGTAGCTGTCTGGCAATATTGAACAAGTCTTTCCACAGTTGGCAATTATGGGCATGACTTCCCAAAGTGAAAAAACGCTAAGTAGCTGTCTGGCAATATTGCGCAGGTCTTCCCACGAGGTGACAATTTCGGGCATTACTCCTCAAAGTGAAAAAATGCTAAAAAGCTGTATGAAAATATTGGACAAGTCATCCCACAGGGTGGCGACTTTGAGCATCACTCTCCAAACTTAAAAAATGCTAAGTAGCTGCCTGGCGATATTGGACAAGTCTTCCAACGAGGTGGAAGTTTTGGGCATCACTCCGCAACGTGAAAGAACGCTAAGTAGCTGCCTGGCAATATTGGGCAAGTCTTCCTGTGGGGTGGCAATTTTGAGTATCACGCCCCAAAGTGAAAAAACGCTAAGTATCTGCCTGGAAATATCAAGCAACTTTTCCCACGATGTGACAGTTTCAGACATCACTCTCCAATGTGAAATAATGCTTAGTAGCTGCGCAAGTAACCTCACGGGTTGGAAATTTTGGGCATTACTCCCCGAACCTGAAAAATGCTAAGCAGCAGCCTGTCAGTGTCGGGCAAGTCCGCCCACAGGATGGCAATTTTAGGTATCACTTCCCAAACTTGAAAAACGCAAAGTAGCAGCCTGGCAGTGTCGGGCAAATCTTTCCATGGGAGGCAGTTTTGGATATCATTCCACAATATGTCCAATGGCAATATTGGGCAAGTCTTCCCACGAGGTGGCATTTTTCATCTCGATCTTTTTGTCGAATCATGTAAAATAAATGTCTTATTATGACTAAATACTGGAAGATTACATTCTTTGTTGCTACAAACAATTCTTACCAAGAAATATATTTTAAAAGCCGCTATCGGATACAGGAAATTAGTTGTTTTGACAGAGTAGTCTATTTTAACCTCAAGAATAATATTCCAACAATGAGACAGTTTTGCATATTGAGAATTTTCCTTTTCTTCGTATTTTCTTCGTAAAAATTATCATATCTCAATAATATTAGTCATGAACGATTCCTAGAAATGAATCAGACCATTAAGTAAGGTAGGTGCGCCAAATTTCGTCCCCTTGCATAATTTCGTCCCCTTGGATTTCTCAGCTCCTAATGTCGCGTTTTCATTGCCGCTTGGTGTTGAAGTTGAGCTACTATGGCTTGGTAATTTGATAGACTTTACTGTAAATCGCGGCATTTTTGTATCGTTGGGATACATAAGAAGTTTTTAGAGGACAGCTAGTTTTTACGGGCTTAGCTTTGCTCGCACGCTGCTCGTAGAAGTTCAGGAATAAAACAAAATTTGAAAATAAGAAATTTATCTGCAACGAATGCTTCGACCGATATTTGTTAAGGGTTTCCTTACATATTTAATTCTATAACACTTTAAAATTGTAAAATTTAACTGTAAACTTTTATAAAAAAAATCGTTCACATTATTTTATGTGCTATAAACATTTTCTAGGGAAACGACATTAGAAAAGTATTTCAAATGAATTTCCAATTTTGTAACATTTCGTATTTTGTTTATTATCTTATTTATATTATGTATTCACATTTTGCAAATGTTGAATGCATGCACAAATGTTTGAAGAAAACTCATGCCCATTGAGAGCTCATAAAAAATTATTTTAATCTTTTACCAATCTCGAATGAAAAGGGTGGACGAAATTTGGCGCACTCACCCTACTTATAATCCAAATCTATGCTTGTTTTAAGGAATCACCCATAAATTGCGTAGGGAAAGAAAAGAATAATTGTCAAACTGCCATTCCGTGAAAAGAGATGCCTGACGTTGCCAGGCTGCTACTTAGCGTTTTTTTATTTTGGGGAGTGATATCTGAAATTGCAACCCCGTGAAAAGACTAACCCAATATTGTCAGACTGCTACTCAGCGTTTTCAGCTTGGAGAGTGATGTCCGAAATTGCAACCCCGTGGGAATACTTGCCCGAGATTGCCAGGCTGCTACTTAGCGTTTTCAAAGTCTAGGGAGTGGTGCAAAAAATTGCCACACTGTGAGAAGACTTGCCAAATATTGCCACCCTGTGAGAAGACTTGCCCAATATTGCCAGGGAGTTACTTAGCATTTTATCACTTTGGGGAGTGATGCCCAAAATTGCTCCTCTGTGAGAAGACACGCCTGGTACTGCCCGGCTGCTACTTAGCGTTTTTCAAGTCAGGGGTTGATGTCAAAAATTTCCACGCTGTGCAAAGACTTGCCTGACACTGCCAGGCTGCTACTTGGCATTTTTTCACATTGGGGAGTGATGCCCAAAATTGCCACCCCGTGGGAAGCCTTGCTTATTACTGCCAGGTAGCCATTTAGTATTTTTTCGCTTTGGGAAGTGATGCCCAAAATTACCACCCCGTGAGAAGACTCGCCCGATACTGCCAGGCTGCTACTTAGTATTTTCTGAGTTTAAGGAGTGATGTCTAAAATTTCCACCCCGTGGAAAGACTTTCCGACGCTGCCAGGCAGCTACTTAGCTTTCTATTACTTTGGGTTGTGATGCCCAAAATTGCCACCCCGTGAGAAGACTTGCTTAATTCTGACAAGTAGCCATTCACTGACAACTAGTGAAATATCACTGATACCAGTCAAATTCTCAGTGATTGTCAGTGAAATTCCTCAATCGGTAAGTATAGATCTCTCTCTTGTCAAGTTACTAACAATCAGTGAAAAGAACGATGTTTGTTATCGAATTCTCGGCTCCAGCCGACATAAACATTACACTTAAGGAGAAGGAAAAGGGAGAGAGGTATCGAGACCTTATACGAGAGCTGCGAGGAGTGTACAAAGAATATCCGGCTCAAATGATTGTCCTTGTCATCCGTGCTCTCGGAGGTGCTAAACCATCACTGGTTCGTAACCTCGCAGCCATACCCGCGTGCCAGAAAAATGCCAAAGCACTTGCGAGATGGATGCAGAGAGCTGTCATTCTTGGGTCGCTCCGTGTCCTTAGGACTCACGAGGGTTTCGCCGGCCCTTCATCGTGATTTCACCGTACCCTGTGGCCGCCCATCTCACGGTTGTGAGGCGTGGCCATGGGTGTGATTTACCGCGGTTCTACTGGGAGCCGGTGTCATTTTCATGGATGGCAGTTGCTCCCAGGGGGACCCTGCGGTGGTTGTTTGATCAATTTATATATATATATATATATATATATATATATACATATCAACTCGTCCGTTCGACGCTCGTACATCCGACGATATAAAGCGGGCACGGACTTCCAAGTCTCCTATGTCTTTTCAACCGAGTTATCCTGGGTAGAGCTCACATAATCGCAAATGGAGCAGGCAGCCGTGACCCTCGGTCCGGATCCTAACATCAGAGGTGAGGAATGTGCATTATTCCATCTAGGTTCCTCACTTCTAAGAGCTCAGGTGAAGAAAGCAGAAGTCAACAACTTTCGCGAGCAGCTCTTTGACAAAAAAATCCAGGGAAACTTTTAAGTCAGACACAGAGGGTTTCATTTTCGCGTGCCAGGGTGGTGTCATGTCCACCGTTGTGTACCGTAGCCGTAAACGTACCGTAACCGTAGCCCTGCCGGACGCTCCGACGGAGATAGAGTCAATTGTCAAGAACGACAAGTGCCGAACTCACTGAATAACAACAAGTATAACAAGTATAAGTATGGAATAACAAGTACCTACTCAACAATAGTCCCCATTGCACAATCGAGGTCTGACATCGTTCTCTTAACCTCGAGAAACGAACTATTTTTGTGATCAAATTCTCGGCTGCGGTCGAGAACAACATCACTGTGAGGGAAAAGGATCAGAGGTATCAAGACCTCATAAGGGTGCTCCGGCGACTGTTCCGAGAATATTCGATTAAAACGATCGTCCTTGTAATTGATGCACTCGGAGGTGCAAAGCCAACACTGGTTCGTAACCTGAAAACATAACAGCGTTCCACAAGCAGGCCGAAGCACTTGCTAAATGGATGCAGAGAGCTATCATTCTTGGATCGCTCCGTGTTCTTAAGACAGACGAGGGTTTCGCTGGCCCGTCATTATGATTCCAACGCACTTTGTGGCCACCCAACTCACAGTCGTGCGGCGTGGCCAAAAATGTGATTTACCGCGGTTCTACTGGGAGCCAGTGTCATTTTCCTGGATTGCAGTCGCTCTCAGGGGCACCCTGCGGTTGTCGTTTCGTCCAAATTTGAGACAAGTCGGTCTTCCAGAAAAAGTGCCTGAACTGCGTTAGAGCAAATAGATATAGATCTACTGACGATGAAGAACATGATAAAAATGGCAAAAAGGTTTAAAGTCCATCGAAGGACAGACTTATGAAAGGTACATAATGGGGCAGCTGCGCTTTTTGCACTTCATACTTCGTCGTTAATTTTAGAACCATTCAAGTTATATACTACTGAGTGTTTGTTGATTTTAAATATATAACGGCATCCGAGATACCTTCAACTTTTATGTCCTTGACGGTTTATATTAGTTTCGAAAAATAAATTTTCACTTTTAGAATCAGTGCAAGCATGATAAACTCAACACTGCGCACAAATTATAATTTAACAATAATGAACGGTAGGTCACTAAAAAAACATTCAAAAAGCAATATGTCGATTGAGCAACATGTCCTTTGTCTATAATTTCTATGATTTCCGATTATATAATACTATAATTTCAACAAATGAAAAGTTTTTTTTAAGTGTATAATTTAAAAAAACATTGAGGAATTAATTAGGATTTATACAATTTTAATAATATCAACCTGAACCAAGTTTTGGGGACCAAAATACCTGTCCCCAGATTTTCTGTCGTTTGTGTAAGAAAACACATTTTTGTAAAATTATCACAGAAAATGTTCAAATTTAAACTCTCTGTTCTAAGCACATTATTTTCAGACCTTTAGTAGTCTTTCTGTGTTTATTAATTTGTCTTCAATTCTATTTTCGGTAAATAATACGTAAATTTATAAAACCATACACGATCTACAAGTGAAAATGTCGCTCGTGTATTATGCTCTTGATTTCGAGAGAGACGTTTAATCGACATACATTTTGTAGCATACACTGAATTTCCGGTTTAGGAACCGCCGGTTTACGAATTCCTAGAACTGCTGGCCAACTGCTGGCCCACGCAGTCTCTCAGTTCGCGGGGCAAAAGACGGTGTTCAAATAAGCGTGAAACAACAACAGCGTATAGACAAAGGCGCAGTACGCGGGTACTGACGTTCGTACTCACGTTCGGAGATTGCGTAATATTAGGAAATGGTTCACATGTCCCTGACCGTTTACGTTTCGAGGTAGCCGCTTCAGGGCCAAGCCCAGTGCAAAGCAACTCCCGAAACTGTTCTTATATGGGAGTTCAAGTGTATATTGAAATTGATGATAATAGCATTCTGCCAAATGTGCTCGTAAAACTTCGATGCCTTTATATTATTTTGTGAATTTTTTTTTCGCTTTTCGCTGGTGCTAAGAATCTCTCGTGTAAGAAGAATAAAAATTCAACATAGTGAGAAGTGCCGCAGATCAGTATCGATCAAAATTTATTAACAGAAATATCACATTCATAATATCCTGTATATGGTTATGCATGGAATGGGAGAAAATATTGAAGAAAGGAGGGACCACATAAGGCAAAAAAGAGAAAAACAAGAACAGAAACGAGAACAAAGATTGCAAAAGGCATAGGAATACTGAAAGAATAAAGAATCTGCAGCTTCAACATGTCCCAAGTAAAAAGATAACCTTTCAATTTATTTCCTATTAAAAATCCTAAATCAGTCCAAAAATTAATTAATCAAATATTTTTTTAAATTTTAATTCTTGTAGGTTCCCATTTTTCTAGATGTAAGAATGTATTCTATATTTGAAATTATTTCATCTTCAGACATTCCTCTTCTTTAACCTCAACATCCTTATCCAATCCCGAAAACCGTCCTTTACCAAAAGTAATTCCAACAGCTTCTGCTAGTAAAAGGAGGTACAATGGGGCAGAGTACATTAAAAAGTGTCGAGAGAAAATCATAAAAATCCTGCAATACATAATGATCAAAAAAAGAAACGAGAGAAGAATATGTAAAGAGGAAAAGACCGTCCTGGGCATTTTATTTCCCCACAGAGGAGGGGAAAAATGGCTGCCTGGCGACGCAAGAAGCGCAGGTACTGGTGTCTCCTGGTGGCTGCGGGTGGTGGCAGCAATTTTCACCTTCTGGCGAGCGCCCTGGATGCTGGCGGTGGCTGCTGCAGCGGCGACTGATGACCAACGAGGGCCGGTTGTCAACCTTCGGGTTGAGGAGGTAGGCAGTCCCTCTGGCCGTCTGTGTGCCTCCCTTTGCCTAGGATTCAAACCCATCCAGTTGATAAGCACTGATCTTCCGGACCGCCGGTGGGTACCAACAAGATGAATATGAATCCGTCGCGCGGACTCCTCGGCTCGGGGCCCAAACCCCTTCTAGCCGATAACTAGCGGTCTTCCGGAGCGCCAGAGGGTGATCGACAGAAGAGATAGAGATCTACGAGAGAGAGGAGGATCGGAGTAAAAGAACCTTCGTTATATGCTGTTCAGTCCTGAAAAGAACTGAAACAGCCAAAATTTCTGTTTGTTCTGAGAAGAGCAGTTTTGGCGAAAATATGTTTGCTGACAAAAGAGAAACTTTCCAAATCCGCTTGATCGCTGCGTTTTATTCCCAAATCTCCCTAGACTGGGCAGTGAAGTAAGGTTGGCGAGCGGGCAGGTAGTGCGTCGTGGTCGGAGACCGAGTGAGGAGTGTGGCTGAAGCGTGCTCCTTCATGCTCAGAGCGCGCGCCAGCTCGGCCTGGTGAGAGAGTCGCGCGTTACTGGTTCCTGACAAAGTGGAAGGGAGGACAGTTTCTCGCGGTTTTTCCGACTCCGCGAAACTTTGGGACACGCGAACCAATGAAATCATTCGACATCGTTCTGTTGTGTATGCTGCCTGCTCGCTTCGTTTGTTCCGCTTCCCAGCGTTACATTACAGTACCCAGGCAATGCTCAATTTTGAACGGGAGTTCTTTGAGATAAGCGTCCCAGTGTCGGAGTTTATTGCGGCTATCCTTAATCCGATCCAACCAAGTTAGCGTCTTACTATTGGTCCTCAAGATAAATGGTCAGTCTCACAGGTAAGGCCGGATCTTTTAATTGCGCAGATGATTGCAAAACACTCTTGCTCGTTACAATGGTACCGAGACTCAGTCGGAGAGAATTTGGCACTAACGGGTTGGCTCGCCTCGTGGGTAATATTGCGTGAGCTTGATGCTAACATATGGATTGGAGGCTCAGCTGATGGTACAGGAAAAGCGTCCTCGAGTCCTGAATCAACAGGCGGCTGCTGGTTGCGCTGGGGACCTGGTGAAGGGTAGGCGGCCTCACTCGCCTTGTCGTGCGTAGTTGATATTGATTTGTGGGTTGGAGGCCTTCCTCGGGAGTGCACGCGGACTTGTGCTGCAGTCGTGATGGCCCGTGAAGATGTGACTGCGTCGTCCCGTCGGGCTGCTGGCTGCGCGGGATGCAGCAGAGGATTGAATCGTGGTGTTGCGCTGGCTAGCTCAAACAGCGAAAAATGGAAACATGTTCCAGTGAGTCCGGTTGCAGTAGCCTCTGGAACTTCAAGGCCCCACGTTCGGGTGTCAATTGACACTGTTCCTATCCTGTAAATTGTCTTTTCAGGGGGGAGAGGAGAAGAGGAAAAGTAGAGGAAGGAAGGGGACGAATAAGCAGGAGCTTAATCGAAGGAGGGAATAGGATTCGCAAATGAGGACTGGAAATGCGTAAATTTGTATTAGGGGCGGGAGGAAAGAGCTAAGGAGAGGAAAGGATAGAGGGAGAAGGGGAAGTAGTAGGCAGGGACTAAGTTAGCAGAAGGAATGAGGTTAAAGGTCGAAGTTTGCATTAGGATGGGAAAAGGACAGGAGTCTCAGGACCGTCCTGGGCGATATATTTCCCCGCAGAGAAGGGGAAAGATGGCTGCATGGCGACGCAAGAAGCGCAGATACTGGTGTCTCCTGGTGGTGGCAGCCATCTTCACCTCCTGGTGAGCGCCCTGGCTGCTGGCGGTGGCTGCTGGCGATGGCTTGATCGCTGCGTTTCATTTCCAAATCTCCCTAGGCTGGGAAGTGGAGTCAAGTCGGGGAGCGGGCAGGCGGTGCGTCGTGGTCGTTCATGCTCAGAGCGCGCGCCAGCTCGGCCTGGTGGGAGAGTCGCGCGCTATTGGTTCTTGACGGAGTGGAAGGAAGGACAGTTTCTCGCGGTTTTCCGCGGTTTTCCCACTCCGCGGAACTGTGGGACGCGCGAACCAATGAAATCATTCGACATCGTTCTGTTGTGTATGCTGCCTGCTCGCTTTGTTTGCTCTGCTTCCCAGCGTTACATCGTTCCTTGAAATTAAGTATTTCTGAAAATGTAAACTACGTTTTATCGGGAAATAGAAAAACTTTAATGAGGTTCAAAGGCTGAGTAAAGAAAAACATGAGTAATGTAAGTATGAATGAAGTCTGAACGTTGACTAACAATGAACATATATGAATGACTATAATAGCTGATAGTACTAATACAATAAAAATATATAATTGAAGATAATGAAAAAATAATGATAATAATAAAACTGAATAACGAAAAAAATCATAATGAATTTTATACAATAATAATATATAAATGATATGATTTAGAAAGGTATGATTAAGTGACAAAACTCTAAAGCGATAATTTAATATTCCATGACTAAAACCAAAAAGAATATTGAAATATAAATGGAATTCAAACGTAGATTTACAAAAAAATTTCAAGCGGTCGGGAAAACCTGCTGATCGACAGAAGCGTCTGCAAGGACGCTGCAGCCTACAATCGCAATCTGTCGATGGCCTGG